>APFE031213278.1:0-17770 GCA_000404065.3 Pinus taeda
TTTTTTTTGTAGGCAAAGGTGGTGCATCTCAGTTTCTATTAACATATCAGAAAAGGTACATCAAAATTAGTGGGCCTGCTACCCACCCACCAGGGAAAAGCGAGCATAGGATCCACCTAAAGTTTTTAACACCATACCAATAAAAGAAGTCACGAAGTCTCTTTTTCCTGGCTAAATAGACATTACAATCCTTCCCTGGTCTAATTCTAGTGATATACATGTATAATCTGTCCATTACCAAAAGATGAAAGCTGACTAAAGTATCTAAATACCACAAAATTGACAGAAAGGTGACAAGAACCAGAACTACTCAACAGCATTAGCAAAGATTGGAGAGTCCTCCTTGGAGCTCCTCTGCTGGCTGGCCTTGAGCATTTGCTGAATCTCTTCAAGCTGCTTCCCTTGCATCTCCATGGAGATTTGCAGGATCTGGAGTTCATGCCTCAAGTTAGGAACACCCTGAGCCATCTCTGCCATTTCAGAGCCCACTTGCTCCAAAGCTTTGGCCAGCAACCGTTTCATTACCCAGTACATATGAAGGGACTGTTTAAACAGAGACATCCTTCCCCTTATATTGCCAGGGTCATGAACCAGCAACTCCCAGTCTTCCATTTCCGACTCTGATTGGGCCTGAATTGCCTCGTCTTCCATATTCTGGATAATGCGCCTAATCTTCGGGTTGGTGTTCTGCATATAGGCGCGTTCTACCCGTTGGATTTTATGCTCAAAGGTTTGCCTGGCCTTCCTGCCAGGACGACGGCCCGGCTCAGGGGTATCTTTCTTGTTGCCCCGAGCTATACTGGCCTCGCTATTCTGACCACGACTGGGAGTAGACTCGCGGCCATCGAGAATAACCCACCTCCGACGCCCGCGTGAAGGAACCCTGCGACCACGCCGGCTCCTAAGACTAACGCCCATGGGATACCTCTCCCACTCTTCAGTGTTCATACCCGGGTCGCTGCTCCCTCCCTCGTCTGAAGTGTCTGGGACCTCAAAGACATCATCTGGGACCTCCTCCTTCGCAATCCCTTTACCTTTCCTCTCGGCCACTTTGGTTCGCGCAGCTTCCACCTCCTTAGAGAGCCGAGCCTTCTTTCTTGTTTCCATCCTTCCGCTCACCGAATACCGACTGGGATAAATGCAGGAGGTCTTCAGACAACCAAGGACGCCTTTCGCGCTGCCGCAACTAGTTGCAATACTCTGGGGGTGGGTGCTGTGCATGCGGGATTTTATAGAATCCTGGCGCCTGCTCCTTCCATCCTTCCGTCTGTCCGAATCCTGCCATCTATTCCCGCAAGCATGGCAATTCCTATCAAACACCCAGTTTGATTTATTACTAATTACAATCTCTGACATGTACTCGCCATTACCATGCCAGTTCGGATCTACCATTGGGTTGATGTGAGGCAAAGAATTCTCCTCAAATATCGAACCATCTCGATGTGATCTCCCATGACGATCACCGATCTCTTCACCCAGGCCTCTCTGACGATCTTTAACCGCCTGTCCTAACTTCTGTCCTTCCCCAAGGCTCCGCACGAGTGGTATCATTCTCCTAGGATTCTTAATCATAATAAGCCTTCATGGATAGGACTCTCCATGTCCCTCTGGCGTTCCAACTCATCACGCTCCACTCCTCTACCTATGGCTTCGTCATGATCCGCCTTGATGATGGATGCCAGGTCAGACCATTCCTGATGCTCGCACACCGCTCTCCATTGGACGTCCACCGAGCTGCCGCGGCCTCTGCATCCTCAATTTGCCAGGAAGTCTGCCGCCTGGTTCCCTTTCTGCCTCACATGGTTGATCACCTTATACTCAATGCGAGGCAAGAGATCTGCTATTTCCTGGACAATTCCTGTTGATCGCGAACTGCTCGAGACTTTTTCCCAATTCCTGCCATTACAGTGTTTTTTCAACATCTCCACCGTGATTTGAGAGTCCCCTGTGATTTCAAGGTTGGAGTATCCGTTTCTCACCGCAATTCGCAAGGCTTGGTGCAGATCCCAAAACTCTGCCTCATTATTTGTCATCTCCCCCCCCCCCCATTCAGTAAAAATCCATCTCACCTGATTACTATTGTCCCTGAAGATACCTCCAAAGCCAGCTTCGCCCGGGTTCCCCTTAGAGGCCCCATCAAAATTCAATTTGATGAAATTTTCTTTAGGATAGCAGAATTTATCCAGGCTGTTTGATCGCATCGCATGGTGAGGATTTTTCTTATGAAAAACCATTTCGAATTTTAAATTTAACCTGGTGAGGATTTCTTCCTCCATCAGGTTGGCCTTCTAATATTCCCCAACCCACTTATCCGCCAAGATTGTTTCACGGAGGAGCTTAATTGCCTTACCCCAAATGACTTCCGGCTCCATTGCAGAGTTCTAGAATATCCTACGATTCCTCTCCTTCCAGATCATCCAGAGGGAGAATCCAGAGATGAGGTCCCAAGCGCGCCTGACAACTTTACATTGATAGACTTCCTTATTCCATTGGAAGACTACATCCTTGAATTCGCGGGGGGCATTTTCAGGCTTACCAAAGGATCTTTTGGTGTTTATCCATAGGGTCTTAGCAAAGGGGCAATGGAGAAGTAGATGGTCTCTGGTTTCCTCCTCCGCATTACACAGGCAGCATCTCGAAGGGCCACAAAACCTTTCTTTTGAATTCGGTCCCAGGTGAGGATTTTGTTTTTTGAAGCTAACCAGATAAATATGGAGACTTTAGGCCACCAATTCCTTTCCCAAACTATTCTCCAGTCAGGGATTGGATCGTTTCCAGATTGATCCGAGGTTAGGAAGTAGGCCTCCTTAGTAGTGAACGAGCCCTTCATAGAATTTCCCCAACAGAGAATATCTCTGCCATTGCGGGCTTTAATCTTTCATGACTCCACCTCATTCCTCAAGGCAGCTTTGTGTTCCGCACTGAACTCTCCTTCCCACTCCGTCAGATCCAACCAAGTCCTCCAATTTTCATCTGGGTTATTAACTTTCCAATAATCCCTGACAAGAGGTCTATCTCTTCCAATTCTGTCACAAACCTGATGCAGGCCCTGAATGGTGCTTAGTCGTGCCTTCTGATGCCATTTATCCTCCCAGAGGTTAGCTTCCTTGCCACCCCTAATCTCCCAGAAAGAATGATTTTCTACCAAATCCCTGTTGAGAAGAGCAAGGTCCCAGACCGAAGATCCTCTGGGGGTATCCTTTCGCTTTAGGATTTCTACTGCTGACTCAGGCATATTATATTTATCTTTCCATATAATTTTCCACAGATCATTTCCCCCCCTAAGCCATCTCCACCAGAGTTTTTCTCCCAACACCTTATTGAGGGTCTCAGGTTCCCTCAACCCCAGACCCCCTTTCTCCTTTCTTTCCGTTAATTGACACCAGGAAACTAAGGCCCATTTTTTCTTCTGATCCGCTCCTCTCCATATAAAATTTCTAATGATCTCCCTTATCCTTGCACAAGTACCTATGGGAGCTGCCATAATTGAAAGAGGGTAGACAGGGATAGCTTGAAGGACAGGTTTTGCCAAAACTATTCGACCGGCTATATTTAACGATCTCAAGGCCCAATTTTCCACCTTATTGCTAAGCTTACCCAGAGTTCCTTGCCAATTTTTCATATTTTTGGAGGTAAAGTCCAAAATGTTGCCCAGGTATTTAGTAGGAAGTTCCCCCCTCCTGAAACCCAAGAGTCTTGTAAGGTGAGCTTTTATCTGATCCATAGTGTTAAATATGAAGACACAAGATTTATATCTATTAATTTCCAGACCAGAAGCTCCGTAAAAAGATCCAGGATTTTTCGGAGGTGTTTAACCTCTTTGACTGTTGGTTCACCAAACAACATGATATCATCAACAAATTGCTGATGAGTAAGACAGAGATTATTTCCCCAGAGCTTAAGACCCTTGATTTTATCTGCTTCTCTTTCTTTCTTGATGAACCTCCCTAGACCTTCAGCGGCTAAAATGAATAGAAAGGGGGACAAAGGATCACCCTGACGAAGACCTCTAGTGGCAGAGAAAGTTTTCGAGGGAATCCCATTCACTAGGATGGAAAAACTTGCGGATGAGATCAGACTATGAATCCAGTCAATCCACCTCCTACAAAAGCCAAAGCTCTCCAGGACTTTTCCCAAATAATTCCAGCTTAAACGATCATAAGCCTTCGACAAGTCTAATTTAATCATCATCCCCTTCTGTTTCTTGACTTTTAAGGAGTGAATGAATTCTTGCGTGACCACCAGGCCATCAAGGATCTGCCTTCCTTCAACGAAACCGGTTTGTTTAGCAGAAATTAACTTATCCAGCAGGGGTTTTAATCACTTAGCCATCATAGATGTTATAATCTTATAGATAACATTGCACAACGCTATGGGCCTAAAACCATTAGGATCTTCCCGATTATCACCTTTAGGGATTAGAGCATAGAAAGTGGAGTTAAGGGCAGGCCATACCTTCTGATTCATCCTGGATTCTTCAACCATCTCTAGAATCTCTTTTCCCAGGAAGTGCCACCCAGCCTGGAAGAAGTCCATAGTGAACCCATCGGGGCCAGGAGCAGTACCTTTCTTCATTGCTTTCACTGTTTCCTCAATCTCCTCAAGAGTGGCAGCTCTCATTAACGCTTTATTTTGGTCTTCAGAGACCAAACGAGGGATGGCAGAGCAAATTTCCTGGATCGCATGCATTCTATCCGCTTGAGGTTCCTTTAATATTTCCTTGTGATGATCAATCAAGACCTGTTCGATTTCAGCTTGCTCAACCACTCTGCTCCCATCCTTATCTTTGATAGATAGAATCCTATTTCTCTGTCTATGTTTGATCATAGCTTGATGAAAGAACTTAGTATTTCTTTCCCCCTCCCTTAACCATTTTATTCTCGATTTCTGGCGCCAAAGGATTTCCTCTTGCTTCCTTCTTTCTTCAAGTTTGCCAAGAATTTTTCCTTCCTTGCTGATGCTTTCCTCTGTTCTGCCTTCCAAAATCATTTTCTGCTGTATAGTTTCCATTTCTTTTTCCAAATTTTGTTTGTCTTCCATAATATTGCCGAACTCCTTCTTGTTCCAACTTTTAATTTTCTCTTTCAGCTCTTTAAGTTTTAGTTGAAACAAACGCATTTTCCCTTTGCACTGAATCGTGCTTTGACACCACCATTCTTCCAATTTTTTTGATAAAAGTTGGGTCTCTTAGCCAGAAGGATTCAAAACGAAAGGGTATTTTTCCATGGAGCACTTTGATGTCGACCTCAAGTCTGATTGGCCAATGATCAGACCCCAAGGAAGGCATTATCTTTGCTTCGACAAAAATATCTTTGTTCATGATACCTTCAGAAACAAGGAATCGGTCAAGCCTGGAGGCAATTTGATTTTTACCCCCCCTCCTGTTATTCCAAGTGCAAATCCCGTTTATAGTCTGGATGTCTACAAGCCTAAGTTCGTCTATCAGATCATTAAACTTCTCCATAAAGTGATCCGATTTCCTTATTCCTCCCTTCTCTTCTTCTAAGGATCTGATTAGGTTAAAATCACCACCAATAATCCAGTCAACTTCTGGATATAACCTACGAATGCTTTTCATTCTATTTAGGAAGTTTTATTTTTCTCCGGGAGAAGGGGGGTCATACACCCCTGAAATGACAACCTGCTCTTTCGTTCCAACTATTCTACCAAGGCCAGTAAGGGTTCTGCTCATACTGGTCCAACTACCTAAGATGATATCATTCGGGTTCCACAAAATTGCAATACCCCCTGCAGACCCAATGCCATCTTGTCCCATAACTTCATAATGTATTTTATTCTTGGCCATGAGTTCTTCAATCTGCTGAACCGAGATTTTTGTCTCCTGCAAAATCATAACACTAGGCTTTTCTTTTTTCAGCTTTTTCAAATACCTCTGTTTTCCCTTGCTATTCAGGCCTCTTATATTCCAACTAATCACAATCATTTAAAACTTTTGGAAAGAGGGGAAGAATACCTCTGACAGAGGTATCACTTTGCCTGAGTTGATCAAGGTTTCTCCTACAGTCTGGATAGTTTCATTCATCGGCTTCCGTCCGCGCTTCCTGCTGCTTTTGCCAGAGCCATCCATTCCCATCTCTCCAATCCCTTGGTCAGGTCCTATCATTATCTGTTTTTCTGCGTTCTGTCCTTTTTTCTCCTTGTACTTCTGAAATACTTCCTTATAGAGCTGTTTCTGTTTCTCTGGTATGAATCTGCTATCTAAATATTTCCATTCTTGGATTAGTTGTTTCATGATTCTTTCTTCCTCAATCTCACCTTCGGCTTGATTTTCCACCTCCATCGGGGATTGTATTACCAAATCCTCCACTTTTCCTTCCGGCTGTTCTTCAGAGCTTCCTCCTAGGTTTACTGCCTTCCCTTTACTTTCGCCTGAAGTATCCATTGGGGAGTTCCCTGGGTCTTCATCATCTTCCAAATTAACTTCATACTCTTCATTTTCATTCCAGAGAGCCTGAAACTTATTTTGGCTGATTGAAATACCCGCTTTTCCTTGAGGTTGGGATTTAGTTTTTTCTTGACTTTGTCTCCTTCTTCTTGTAACCGGTTGAAAACCTTTGTTAGTCTCCTCCATTTTCCCTGTGTTTTTCTGATGTTCCTCTTGACTTCTCTTCAGTTCATCCTCCTTGTTCAATGGGCATTGTCTATACAGGTGCCCATATTCATGACACTTACGGCACCTAAAAGGGATGTGTTCATAATCGACTGGTTGTTGCCACACTTCATCGTGATACTCCACCTCCACATGATCTGGGAGAGGTTCGGCTAGATTCATGTAAACATAGATCCTTGCACATGAGTTGTATTTACCTCGTCGGGTAGCTTTTGCAGCTTTAACAAAACTTCCAATTGAGTTTCCTATCCCTTCGAATATTTCAGGATCCCAGAATTCATCGGGGAGTCCAAACAGCCGAACCCAGATTGGGGCTTCTAACAGCTTTTCTTTTTCTGGGTTATATCTCTCCTCCCAGTATTTCATAAATAAGCCTGCATTATTCATGAAATACGGTCCTTCTTCAAAGACCCTGTTCCTGTCCTCCAGGTTCGTGAAGATGGCTGTGAAAAACCCTTGGGCTCCCAGTTTTAGGTCAATGTGACCCCTCGGTTTCCACCTTTGTTCAATCCACCTGTAAAGCTCTTTCTCCGGAGGCCAATATCCTATAAATTTGCAGATCAGGGCATGATCTTTCATGTAGCTGTTGTATTCCTCCAACTTTTTATTGGGGATAACATATCTTGGCCTCTTCTGAGCTCGTGGAAGGCACTTCCCTTTCATCCTTTTCTGCCACAGATTACCCATGACAGGGGCATGGTTTTCCTGCTGATTCTGTTGTATTCGACTTGTGCTATTCTCCCTCGTTACTATATTCTTGAAGGAGGGGATCTCTCCCCTCCCCGAAGTGTTTTCCATTCCCTCTCAGCTCCTGTCTCTTTAGAAAATACTCTGACAGAAACAGGGATAATGCTGCTTACCTGACAAGCTGAAACCCCGTTGTTCTATTCTCTGCCCTGTCCTGGCTGCTGCGCCGCGTCCTCCCACATACGATGATGATCCGCTCCGTCAGCTAACCATCTGCGAGCCTGCAACCCTAGCAGATCGTCGCCCTAATCCCGCTCCCCACAAAACAACGATACCCCACAACAAAATGTTATGTGGAGAGCAAACTATTGGTAGAACAAGGATATAGAAAATTTGATTAAAGGAGTTTTGGAAAAATTATTATATTATATATATATACTATATATATATATTATTATATATATAATACATATATTATATTATAATATTATAATATATATATATATATATATATATAATATATTATAATATATATAATATATATATATATATACTATATATATATTATATCTAATATATATTATATATAATATATATATATATATATATTAAAATGAAACTTTTTAAAGGAGGTTTGAATTACAAAGTCCAAAGGAACTTTAAATATAATACCTTAAGTTATCTCGACAAAACAAATGGGATCAATCACTGAAAAAAATGATGGAGCTCAATTCTAAAATGATGAAGGAAGAAAGGTTTTCCTATAATGGGATTTCAGTTGCAGAACATGGATTAATTAAGTTAAAAGGAAGTATCCAAGGAAGAGAAGTTAATGTCACCATCAGCCCAAGCAACAATAAAAATTATATCAACATCAACTTGGCAAATCAACTTTTAATTCCAGAGCTAAGCATTGGTGTAAAGAAAATTATTTTTGACCAAAAACTGTATAAAATTAGTGATCTACAAGTGACAATAGGTCATTATGAGTACATATCTCAATTTTTGGTTGTAAGGATGGATGAAAAGACTAACAACATACTTGGTCAACCATGGTTTAAGGATTTGGGTACATTCATGTTAAACATAGAGAAACAAGTTTTGACGTTACCTTATAAAGGGAAGATGGTCATGTTTTGAGACATAACAAGTAAATCAAAATCAATAAAATATTCATTATAAGATCTTAAGGATATATCAGACTTGATGTTCCAATATAACGAAAAAATTATATCAAAGAAGAAAAAAAAGCTTGAAGAAGTCATCTGTAGCAAAGACAAATAAATTCCGCGCCTCAACGATCACCGAAAAAAACTACTCGAACAAGTCAAGAAAGTTAAAGCATCAAAGAAGGAGCTCAAGAAGCATTTATTAGAACAAAAAGAAGAAAATTTATGTTTAAAGAGCCTTAACCAAACATTAGTGGAACAAATCAAGTGTTTAAAAGACGAGAAGCATGAAGGCCAAAATAAAGTTGACTTAGAGAATGAGGAATGCTTACGTCTCAAAAATCATAATCAAAATATGCTCAAATAGATTAAAAAACTCCAGGACGAAAATAATTCATTGATGAATAGGTTCAAAGAACTTGTCACAAAGAAAGCATCGAAATCTCCAGATTGAGAAATCCAAACTAAAGAAACAAAGATCAAGACCACTAAACTCGTAGTTCAGGCAAATCCAAACCCTATTGAAGTGAAAACGCAGTCAGAGGTTATCGTTTCAATAGAGGACAACCCAAATAAAGATTCAGTAATTAAGTCAACAACAACAATGCCTGATGGAGATCAGGAAACTATCATAAAAATGTTAAAGGAAGTTCAAACAAAAAAAACTCCTTATCTACCTCTGAATCACAAGACTAGATACCTTAAACAATCTACAAATTTGTATCATTCAGAACATAAACAACAAACGTATGTTACAAATAATACTAAAGTGAGCTCAATTCAGTCTACTGATAACAATTTGTTACAAAGTTCCAGTGATAAGAAGATTACATAGAAGGTTAATCTAGGATGCTCCCATCCATTCTTAGTAAGAAAATTTTATATATCACTCCAAGAGTCATATCAAATTGTATCGACAGAGATGATTGTTCCGAGACGAGAAGGCATTTATAGCAGAAACGAGATCAAGCCCTTTGATCAACAAGCTTTGAGGACAAAGATTTTTGAAGGAGAAGGCAATGTTATGAACATAAATTATGTAAAAATAGATAAAAATATGTAATAAATAATAATCATAATAATATAAATATAATAATAAGTAATAAGCAAATTAACTAATGGTTAGTTAGTTAATAACGAAAACACATGTCTTAGAGACATTCCTGCTGGTGAAAGGATACTTACCTGGCTATATATATAAGACCCTCATTCTCAATTGTAATCATCCTACATCAACTATTTTATACAATATACAATTACAATTACTATCCCATGATGGATGATTTGTCTACAAAGTATTTTAAATATTTTCACTGCATATATGACTTTTGTTTGATACACATTATGGGGAGATTTATTCTATGCTAAAGGTTTGTTATTGATGAGATTGTCATCTTTGGAGACTCACAAGTGATTAAATGGTTTGACATGACATCTTTATTAAAGTCTTCAGTGATGAAGAATTGGATGAAGAAGATAAGCTTGTTGATTAGTACTTTCAAGAGCTATCCTTCACACATTTCTATAAAGAACAAAACTATGTGGCAGACGAATTATCAAAGGAGGGATGTAGGATCCATCCAGAAATGATCAAATTTGTAGTTTTTGAAAATGTTTCATTCCTTCATTGAGGGACTATTAAGATATGAAGGATAGAAACATTATGTTATCCAAGTGATGATTTTGTTTTTTTTTTGAAGTTTTTAAGACTTACAGAATCCTTTTGTAGAGATAGAAGGCACATAGTAAAATTGAGTTATTTTATGTAAGAGCAAGAAAAGCAGAGGATGGCCCCCAACATTTTTGGTTTGATGGGATTGTCTCTTGATGCTGCTCTCAGCCTCATGTTTCTAGCTGGTTTTATACCTTCTTGTTAGAATTTTGGATGTGGAATTGGTTTTACTTTGATACAATAGCTCTGTTGTTTTGGATCTATAATTTATCTGAAAATGAGATCTTAAATCAAAATTAAGGTATTACAGACTCATGTGCAGGAATGCCTATATTACTTAGTGCAACAGATTGAAAAGATTGTGAATAATATACACAATGAATAGTTATAAAACATAATAAACACACACATAAACACAACAAATAATCAAGGAGTTCACCAGACTTCCTGGCTACATCTCCTGGTCCAGATTTCAGTGTTGACCTTTATATTATGTCTTTAAGAGAAGAATATTACAACTGTGAGCTCAAATAGAGTCTCAACACAATAGTGACAAACAATAGGAATTTACTCGAAATCCTTGAGTCTAAAAGAGTGCACAGACTCTCCCTCTTTCTCTCTGTCCTCTGCTTTCTCTTGCTCTCTTCTCTATCTCTGACTTCTTCTACCTCTCCTATGCTACCATTGAATGGCTTTTAAGCCTATCGCGATGTCTGTTTTCCTCCCTTATCGGGTTCTCTGGCTCCTAGCCGCTTGTCCACTCAAATCCTTGTTGAGCGTTAAACAATCATTGCAAAACGCTCTAAGTTATGGTGGTCACCTGTTTTCAAATGGAAAGGACCAATATTGCAGGTGAAATCCACTCGATATCGTGATTGGTGATCACATATCACAAGTCCTCGAGCCCCGCGGTAAGTCCTCCTTTGCATTATAGCAATGTGATATTGCAATCGGTAATTGCATATTGCTAATCGTTAAGCTCTCAGTAAGTCCTCCTTTGTGTTATAACAATGCGATATTGTGATGCAATATCGCGATCGACAATCACATATCACTAATCGTCAAGCCCTCGGGAAGTCCTCCTTTGTGTTATAGCGATGCGATATCGTGATTAGAAGTTTCATATCGTTAAGCCTACAAGCTTGTGTTAAGTCCTCCCTTTAGTTCCCTGTGATGCAATATTGTAGCTAATCTCCATCGTTGATTTGTGCATCTGTTCAAATGCTTCACGTTGTATCGCTGATTGCGCATCGCAATTCTCTTAAGGTCAAGGCCCATTAACACTTTCGTTGGCTTTCTCCGATGTGATTTTCTGATTTGATCTGGGCCGTTGATCTATCTGATATGACGGCTCTGGTGCATTCCTGCTCTGCTTCAGCTTCCCTTTGGATTTTCCTCCATTCCTTAGTGCTTTTGTTGCGATAATGTTTTCCGATGGTTTTAAAGACTTAGACTTAGAGGTTTTAGGATCCATTTTGGATCATGCCTTCCCACTGAAAAGCTTTTGGACCACCAAAATTTGGTTTTTAAGCATCGATCAAGTGAGGATACAGTTCCCTCACTTATCCAATTTCTATCCATCATGCCTTGCTTGGATTTGAATCTTTGAACCCTACTCTCAGGTACTCAACATCCTGTCGACGCGTAGTTGTCACCTTCCTGTCTAGAACTGTGTCTTCCTATAAGTCATTGAGATACTCAGGCAACAGATCCTCAATAAAAGGCAACCGATCTTTCTCTTTAGGATCTTCAATCAATGAAGGTTCATACAATCTCAACTTTTCTGCATTAACGACTGAATAGATCTGCATATAAGCTCGCAAATCAAGGCGAAAATCATTTTCACCAATTTTATCAAGTATCTTGAAGGGTCCATACCTTATTGGTTTTAGCTTCTTACCTTCACCTTTCATTCTATCTTTGTTGATGTACAGCCAGACTTGATCACCAACTTGAAAACTATGCTCAACTCGATGTTTGTCATGTCTTGCCTTTTACCTGGCTTGACTTCTTTCTAGCTGTTGTTGTACTACCTGGTGAATTTCTTGGATTTGTTCAATGAACTTGGTCGCTTTTTCGACATCATTGTGTCCATCAACTGTTATGTCTTTACCAAAGACAAAATCCAAGGGAGACTTTGGTATAAAACCAAAACACGTATCAAAAGGAGATCTCTGAGTAGAGGAGTGCTTGGCACAATTGTAAGCATGTTGTACATAACACAAATTCTCATCCCAAAGCTTAGGATGCTTGCTGCAATAGCCTCTGAGTAACTAGATCACTGTCCTATTGACCACTTATGTCTGACCATCTGTTTGTGGACGAAATGATGTGCTCTTCTTCAACCTAGTGTCCATTAACTCCCATAAACTTCACCAAAACTTCCCAAAAAATCGAGAATCTCGATTAGATACAACAGAAGTGGGTAACCCAAAATGAACCCATACATTCTGAAAGAACAACTTTGTTGTTTGTTTAGTTGTAACCTGCTTGTTACATGGTATCAAAATACACATTTTATTGAACCTATCCACAACAACATACAAATAATCATGACCTTTCCTAGACTTTGGCAATCCCCCTACAAAATCCATGGAAACACTTTCCTAAGGACGAGAAGGAATTGGAAGTGGAGAGTACAAGCCTCATTTTCTATTACTGGGCTTGCTTGTAACACACATAGTACACCTTTTGATATATCTATAAATTGTCTCATGCATTCTTGGCAAATAATAGAACCTTTGCAATTGTGCAGCTATTTTACTTACACCAAAATGACCTGATATGAGAGAAGTATGTGCTTCTCGGATTATGTTAACTCTTTCAGTTTGTGGAACCTTCGCAATTGTGCAAATGTTTTACTTACACCAAAATGACCTGATATGAGAGAAGTATGTGCTTCTCGGATTATGTTAACTCTTTCAGTTTGTGGAATGCATAACTTTCCCAAATGATATAAGAGTTGGTCCTTAACAGAATAATCCAATTCTTATACTTGCTTGCCATGACTTAAAGTTGCATATACATCTTTAAAATATACATCTTGAGCATATTGTTCAATGTAACTTTCATGAATTACTAATTTATGCGTAAGTGTAGTAGATGCATTTATGATTGGTCTTGATAACATGTCGGCAACCTTATTTTGTATGCCCTTCTTATATCTGATGATAAGATGAAATTGTTGTAGAAAACCCATCCACCTATAATGTCTTGATTGCTGCAATTTAGTTTGTGAGTGAAAATATTGAAGTGGTTGATGATCTGTATGTATGATTGTTTCTTTACCCATTAGGTAATGTTTCCATTTTTCCACACTTTGTACTAATGCATACAATTATTTTCATATATGGGATAATTAACTACTGCAGATGTAAATGTCTCAGAATTATAGCATATCGGTTTTCCGTGTTGCATCATTGCTCCCATGGCATAGTCACTGGCATCTGTCTCAATCTCAAATGGATGTTGAAGATCTGGCAGTGCTAGAACTGGTATTGTACTGATTTTCTTTTTTAAGGTGTTGAAGGCTTTCTGTTGTTTGCCTCCCCACTTAAACACCTGTTTCAATCTTGTTAAAGCATGTAATGGAGCTACAATCAAAGAAAAGTTAGAAATAAACTTTCTCCAGTATTGTGTTGCCCCTAGGAAACTCCGAACCTCTGTAGTAGATTTGGGTTTAGGCCAATTCACAATGACTTAAACCTTAGAGGGATCTATCTTCAATTCACCACACCCTATAATATGACCCAAATAATTTAAAGATGTTCTGCCAAATTCACATTCTGACAGTTTTACATAGACATTTTCTCTTTTTAAAACATCTAAAGTCTTCTTTACATGCTTGAAATGGTCTTCCCATGTCTTACTAAAAACAAGAATGTCATCTAAATAAACAATTACAAATTCATCAATAAATGGTTTGAGTACATCATTCATAACCCTCGTAAATGTAGCAGGAGCATTAGTTAAGCCAAAAGGCATAACCAACCATTCATACAGTCCTTGCTTTATCTTGAAAGCAGTCTTCCATGCATCCTGTTCTGCGACTCTGACCTAATGATAGCCACTTCGCAAGTCTAACTTAGAAAAGTAAACTTCTTCTTTCAATTGATCTAATAAATCATCAATATGAGGAAGAGGATAACGATTCTTGATCGTTATTTTATTTAGTGCTCTATAATCAATGCACATTCTCCATGAACCATCTTTCTTTCTCACCAGCACGATTGGAGATCCAAATGGTGATGTGCTTGGTTGTATAAACCCTTTATCGAGCAACTCCTATACCTGCTTCTTTATCTATGCATTCTCTAGAGCTAACAACGTGTACATTCCAATGTTAGGTAATGGAGCATCTTGCTGCAGAAAAATATCATGTACTATTTCCCTTTTGGGTGGCAGACCTTTAGGTTCTTGAAATAGGATATCATATTCTGAAACAAACTTAACTAAATCAGCTTTCTGTTTAGCATCATAGCCTTCAAATACATTGGTTTTATCAGGGTCCTTTTCCTTTACAACCATTAGTAAAAATTGCTTACTTGAATTCACAATTCTTTTCATCTGCCCTGAGTTTATGAGAGAATAGTTATCTTTGAGCTTATGAGCTCTTACAATATATTCTATTCCATCTTTAGTGAGTTGATACTTATTTTCAGCTCTATAGAAAATAGCTTTCCTATCATACAAGTATGCACTTCCCAAAACAATACCACATATATCCAATGGAACTATATCTAACTCAACCTCATCTACAAATGTTGATCCAATAGTAAACCTAAGTTTACATTGTCTCGTTACTTGTAGCTTTGTTTCATCACACACCCAACCTAATGGATATGGCTTCTCATGAGGTTTTGTTTGTAATCCCAACTTCTTTACAATTGTTTTAGAAATCAAATTTACTTGTAATCCACTATCAAATGAAGTAACAATCTTATTGTAATTAAATAATATATATGTATATAATTATATGATATATATATTAGTATATCTTATTATATATACTATACTATTATAATATACTATAGTATATACTATTATACTATATCTTCATGATGAACCAAAAACGCCAACGCAACTGTTTGGTTTTGACATGCCTGCTGAGCGAGACACCTGTTGATCGAAGGGTTATGCCTCTTGCTCGGGTGGAGTGAGCTCATTCTAATGTTGAAAATCTTCGCACATTTTCGGGCGTTTTACAGGCCAAAGTTTCATTCGTAATAGTTTGGCAGACCAAGTCGAATAGATTGTTGATATGCAGATATTTGGGCAGGGAGTGCAAGTTGAACATCGTCGCACGATCTACCTTGACAAGATCCACATCACACGGTTCAACATCATATGGGGTCTCCATGGGCTGCGAAGGGTGATCGACATGGTGTGTGCAAATTTTGATAATCTTTTCTAAAATCTCGTTGGACACAGACCACAAAGGAATGGGATTCTTAGAGCCGATGTTTTTCATTGATTCGGTCTCTGTTTGGAGAATCTCTCGGCTAGCATTGTCTTCCTTCAGAAAGCATCCAAGTGTGTCATTTGCAAGAGCTGCATCTCTTATAACACGAGCTGTCTTTGCTATTTCTTTTCTGGAATGCACAAGGACCAAAACTTGATGTTTGCCAGCAACTGACATCACCTTTTTGTAACAAACATCATTCATCAACTGAAACCTCTGGAGTGGCTTCTTGATAGTGATTCCAAAATATTGCTAAGCCAACAAGAAAGGCGTGTAACTGTTATCAAAATAGAATAACCCATCTGACTTAACCCTAAAAAATAAGGCAACACCCTCATAGTTTGGAAGTGTTGCAAATAATCCTACTAATCGGATCATTTCCTGAGTAGTCTCGATTTGCCTAATTGTCCTGGATACATTTCTTTCCAACACTGGTCCTCTATTATCATGTAAAATCTGAATCTCGTCAATAATGAAAAGCTTCACAAGCTGGGTATATGTCCTGTCTCTGGACTTTCTTGTAATAATATCCTATTTTTCACGAGTGGTTACAACTATCTGGGTTTCCTCTATTTGCTAACAGGACATTGATTGATTTCCTGTAAGTTCTTTGACAGATATTCCATAATACTGCAGCCGGTTAGATAAGTTCCCCACCATTTTTGCAACCAGTGCTTTCATTTTGCTGGGCTCCTTCAATGCCTTGATGGCACCGTTAACGTGGTTGAACATGACGAAAGTGTATCCCTTACTCCTCCTGCTTGTCTTGTCCTTGATCACGCGGCTTTCATCCAATTCATCGAAAGGACACTAGTCATTTGTATCCACACCGAGGCGACGCACAAATAGATTTTTGAGCGTAGTGTTCCTTACAGCGATGGAGTGCACTTGATCCCAAAAGTACCTATATTTAGTCGCTGCCTCTTGAGAAAGCTCGATCAATTTCTCACAACTTAAGGCATTTAGAATGTTCACTGTGTCTTGCACTGTCAAATCCTCCTCATGTCCCTTCTCTTCTTCCTTTGAACGATCCCTTGGAGACAAGGGCATCATTCCTTCAGCTTTTGATCCCATGATTTTCGTATGCTTCTTCTTTGTATGTCTTGCCCAAAAAACAGCTACAACTATCAATCCACGAGAAAATTTGTTGAGAAAATACCCTCTAATCTCTAGTGTATTGCGATTTTCAAAATCCAGCAAATGAGTTAACTGATAAAATCCTCTACAAACACATTTCAGAGATGAATGAATACGGGTTCCACCTGAGCCAACAAGTGTGGGAGGACCTACCACATCTGGTATTGTAAACAACACCATGTATTCTTTTAATTCAAAAAACTTGTACTGATAATCCACTAGATCGTAAATCATGACCCTACAAATTGGTACATCAAAACCCCATGTTAATATGCAACAGTTTCCTGGGAAAAGGCACTTCACCATTGGATTTCCTCTTGCTTATACATGTGCAATTTCCAGGCTTATTATATCCACTTTGCTCCATCCATGTATTGGGTTTTGATACACCGCATACGCTATTAAAAGGCTATCGTCATGGTAATTATAACACACGGATTTGACATGCCCCGACACATGGAAGGTACAATGAGGCCCTACTTTTATACCTCAGCAGGTGACCTTTCGTGAATGGTCATGTCTTTTAGACATGCCTTTTCGCCTAACTTAATGACTATTTCACATAATTAATGTTTAATTATTTAATATTTATATTTATTTTATTTATTTAATTGTTATGAATTATATTCATAAAATGAGAAGTTCTTAGGAGGAAAATTGATTGGGGAGATCTTGTAGTAGAGGGGCAGTGAAAATCCGGGAGAACAAATTTCTGGAGAATATTGACAGAGAGGTGGAGAGAGCTTGTAGAGAGGCAGTGCAGTAGCCATGATAGCTGACGCTGGTCCAGTTTGGGCCCACGCAGTCCTTATGTAGAGCCAGAAGGGCCAACGCAGAGCAGAAAAGTTGCCTGTCACGCAGAATCCAGAACAACTAGAAATGTCTGAATCGTCGGGAACTTCCAAAACTATTGGAACCGCCAGAACTGCGGAACTGTCAGGATAGCCAGGAGAGATGACACAGAGGGCAGAGAAGGTTATGCAAGGCTGACGCAGAGCCAACACAGAAATAGC
>APFE031213287.1:0-10312 GCA_000404065.3 Pinus taeda
GAACAATTCTTGGATGATTCAAATGACAAAACCTCCTTTCTATATATAGGAGTCTAAGTAGTCACAATATAATCTAGCTGACCTAACAATAATAATATAAAGCCACAAAAATAACAATAGAGGGATTCTATGGGCACAATAATAACAATATGGGGGCAATAGGGGCACAACAATATTAATAAGGGGTATAACTACAATAGTAATGGGGTAATCACTAGTATTATAGGGACCCAACAAAGCCCTGAACATCTAAACCCTAGTATAACTTTTTTATTTCTTTCATATCAATGTTCTAGGGAAAAACCATGAATCTGAAACCCATGAATAAGATCATACTACCTTGAAACCATGACAAAATGATAAATAATATAGTGCAAACAACAAACATTTCAGTGTATTACAGGACAATAGTATTTTGTAGGAGAAAAGTATGCCTCACCCATCAAGTGTGCCATGTTTGTAGAATATCTTGTGCATCTTCACCACTTGACCTTTGTAGACTGTACAATTGCAATTGTTCACTATATAAAGAAGATCAATATATGTGATTAAAAGTGCATAGATAAAACAGATATCAAATTTGATTACAAACAAATGGGATCACAAATTAGCAAAATATACTTTTAACTAAAGTGCACTACATATAGCTATGTCGACTTACCTTCATTTATGAACAATAACCTCAATTTTCTTTGTCTGCTTCCTTTGTTTCCCTTTCCACCTCTCACAAACGAAACCAAGGCCAAACTACAAAAAACATGAAAAAAAACAAAGCAAAGGAAAGCAAGTAAAACACATCCAACAAATGAAACCAAGACCAAACTACAAAAACTAAGAAAAAAACCAAAAAAACAAAGCAAAATGAGTACAACACAAAGCATGGCCATGCTCAAACTCAACTCAACAAAACATCTAGAAAAGAACAAAGAAAGAATTGCAAACATCCTTTCTGCAAATCATATCTCCTCCAATGCGCTCTCCTGTGTTCAAAGGAAAAAACATGGGTTGAATAAGGTTAAAACACACACAAATAATAATGTTAAGTATATTTCAAAATAAATAATTATTCATAATAGGAAACACAACTCCCCTAGAGTTTGTTTCATAATGATGGGCACTCTCTTTTGTATTCCATTTGCTCCTGCTCATTAGAACAAGCCATCTACAACAGGAACAAAATAAGATATTATAATTGTTATATAAATTAAACTAGGGAATCAAACGCAATAATTAATCATAATAACAACCACACCTTTCTTTGAGATTGTTAAATAGAAGTGGAGAGTCCATTTTGTATTTCATCTATACATGCTCACTGGAAGAAGCCATCTGCAATAGATACACAAAAAAGTATTTGATTTCTAATAAATGTTTAACTAGAGATTTTGAAGGAATGAAATTGTCATGTAACCTAGTTCAAGTCTAGTTATATTCCCCACCTTATCTCAAAAAGATATAAATTTTCTAAGCTAGATGTACTACTAGGAATAATACAAACAATGTTTTCATAAGAAGTAATTTTTTCGAAAAAGGAATCTAGGCATATATAACATATTAAACACCCCAAATACCAGGGTCAACAACACGGTAGTGTTGTGTGTTAGCATAATGGTTGATTGGTTGAAGGGTACCTTGAAGCCATGACAAAAGAAACAATTGTTGTGCAAACAACAAATATTTTGGTGGTTTAAAGCACACTAATTATTATATGTCTTACCAATCATTTGTGTTGTGTTTGTACCATGTCTATGGTATCTTCGCCACTTGACCTTCATAAACTTTACAAATGTTGTCGTTCACTACACAAAGCAAATCACTATAGTTAAGTATGATACCACATATAAAACATATAATAAATTGAAACACAGGCAAATGGGGTCAGGAATGCGCAAAAGATAATTGTTAATGAAGTGCATTGTGTATCATTAAAGTGATTCACCTTCATTTATGAATAATAACCTCTATCTCATCTCTTTCATTCTCTCCCTGCAACTGAAACCAGGACCAAACTACAAGAAATGAAAAAACGAGTACAACACAAAACATTCCCATTCTCAAACTCAACAAAAACAAAACATGTAGACAACAACAAACAAAAAATTGCAAACTCCCCACTTGTGCATTATCTCTACTCCAATGTCCTCTCCTCCTCTGATAAAATAAAATAAAATAAAAATAAATTAATCGATGAACAAGGTTAAAATACAAACACATATAGTAATGATAAGCATATTTCAAAACCAATAATTATTCATAATCGGAAACTTACCTACTCTAGAATTTGTTACATAACGATAGACACTCCATTTTGTATTCCAACTACTTGTGCTCAACAGAACAAGCCATCTACAACAAATACATAATAAGGTACCAGAATCATTAAATAAGTTAAAATAGACAGTTGAATGTAATAATCAACCATAATATGAAACATACATGTCTTTGAGTTTCGTTATATAAAGGGGGATATTCCATATTGTATTTCACGTATTTGTGCTCACCAGAATCAACCATCTACAATAGATACACAATAAACTATTACAATTCTAATAAGAGTTAAACTAGAGAGTTGAAAGCATGAACTTGTTATCCAAATTAATTCCACTCCGTTTATATTCCATGTTATATCACAAAATATATAAATTTTCTAAACTAAATGTAATTCTACTAGGAATAATGCAATCAATGTTACCATAAGAGAAATAATTCTTTTTGTAACAGGGATCTAAGCATATTTAAACATATTCAACAACCAAAATCGTAGGTGCCACAAGGAAATATTGTTGTCTATTAGCCCTATAGTTGAATGGTTGAACGACAAATATGCTTGCTTGCTCCGCGTTACCATCCTCCTCTCTAGGGCACTGTTACCCACTTCCAGTGAATGACCCTATAGGAGAATTTTTCTCCTTGATTTGTCTTCAAGTTGCAGCTAGCACCCCCTTGCAGCCATCAGATAGCTCGATGTGCCAAAATTCTCCGCCACATAATCCAACCATTATGTGCCCTCGCCCATCTATTATGATCATATGTTTGAAGGTGGGTCATCCAACATCTAAGGTATGGCTCTTCGTTATGTAATTGGGTGTTTATGCTTGATTTTCTTGCACACATTTCAACATGGATTAGTGGGGGGATTCGCTAAAAAGAATGGGCTTGGATTATACTCTTGTTCCCTAGTCCCAATTTGTTGGTTAATCTTGTATCTTAGACCCATGGGATCGCCTCTATTGCCTATTACCTTTAGGAGTGGCACTACATGGGAAAACCCGCTTTTATTTGCACAGTCTGTTTTACCGATACGACATATATCACTCCCCTCAGTGCATTATGACCCCTTTTTACACTTTTCCCATCCGGATCCACATTTCTCCATTAGGCCCACAAGGTGCTAGCCTCCCCCTCCCCTTGTCCACACTTTGGGTCGAGCCTGGAACGATGTCCCGAAGGTTGATGCAGCTAAAAAGAATGTTATAAGTATATATTGGCCACTTAGAACAGGAAATGTACCACAAAATGAAAAAGATCACCGCGACATAAAATTTAGCGCTTGGGCAAAAGATACATGAGCTCTACTCCTTATCATTATGGTCATCACCTTGGTTCGTAGAGCCCCCATGTGTGTCCCACCATCATTAAGGAACCCATGATTGTCCCAACCCCTAGTGGTTGATGAACTTCCCAACCTTAAGGGGGTATTCACTTCTTTATCATACCCAAAGTGGTCTCATCCTAGGGAGCTCCAAGCAATTAATAGAAAGTAAAACCAATAAAAAGAAAAAGCCATATGAAGAAGGGTGGAAAAGCAAAGGTCGAGGTAACTCATATACCATTATTTCTCCCTCCTACATCTATGCACCCAATGTGTAGGCTTCCCTCGTTATAGCTACCCTTGTACCATGGCATGTGCCTTGGAGCCTTCCCTATTAACCCATTCAATTCCACCATCATTTCATATGACACCTGCCATTTGACGGATGCACCATGGAGTTGTTACTTCCTTAGAGGTGAAACTACTTAATAGGGTCCCATATTAACCTCTCTTGTTGAGATTGCTAATACGTCTATCCTCTAAAGCCCATTTGGAAGGCCATGCCACCATGAAGTGTCCACTTTTTCCCTTGATTAACAAGCTTATTTACTCAATTGCACTAATGGATTGTTGTACTTGAAGGTGAGGATACACATTGGATCTTATATAGGATTGCAGGTCAGCATCCATTTGGAGTTGGTGTCCCTATATGGTGTTCTAAGCCCTCCACAAGGTCATAATGGCACTTGTAGGGTGAGCATTGAGAGCCATGGGCCTCCACTAGAACAAAGCATTGATTTCCACGCCATGGGCTTCTTCAATGCCACACATTGCTTGTTTGTTCCGCAGCCATACTGAGATGACGATGCACATGGACCATGTTGCTCAGTCGGCCACACATTTGTATCAAACACTTGGCGATTGACCCAAGGCCCAGAAGGGGTTTTGTCTTATCTAAAGAGACAAGGGAGGGCACAAGCCATCATTATAGCCCTTATTGATGGAGCATTGACATGTTTGATCCAGTTGGAGACCCATGAGACCATTTCTTGTGCCCAAGAGGCACCTTTGAGTACAACAAGATGTTTTGCTTGGAAATCAAGGGATCATCCCCTTGATCATCATTTTGGAGCCCTCTTTTTCATGGCACATTGAGGACTCATCTAGGCCTTCCAATGATACTTTGCACCATTATTTTAACATTTTGTCCTCATTAGGAAGGCTTTCCTCCTCTTTGTCATGGCACATTGAGCACTCATCTAGGCCTTCCAACAACCTTTTGCACCATTATTTTATCATTTTGGCCTCATTAGGAAGGCTTATTTCACACATTTGAGCTATTTGGTGGGCTTGTCATCAAAGTTATTGTTACTTTGCACATTAAAACATTTTTAGGGGCTTCATTAGGCTAATTAGTCCATTCAAACTTGTGAGAGGCTCATATAAATTTGGGATATTCGCTATTTTGGGATTTGAGTCTCTCCTTTGAATGGGTCTTGGAAATCACATCATACCTTGCCATTGACCCTATCATTCAAGTGATTTCCTTTATATCAGGACTCCTCCCATTGGTGGAAGTCCATAAAGCGCAGGGGACACTGACTAAGGTGAGAGTGTGTCTTTGTCCCATTGTTGTCATTTGGTCTAGAGGTTGTCCCTTGGACACCCCTCCTAGGGCCTCTGCTAGATTGTGTGGCAATAGGCACGTATTGTGGGGGTGTGCATGTGATGTGCAATAAGAAAACATATCAATTTAAATATAACTTTTGACGTATATGTCAAAACACTAATTGAGTGGTACTACCTAAGAACCATGCTAGAAGGATAAAACATCAAGCAAGCGAATAATAATAACATTATTGTGTTGGAAAACAACATAACTCACTCATTCATTGTGCTCTTGCCTAAGGTATCTACTCCATTTGACCATTCCAGACACTACAGTTCTAATCAGTCACTTCACAAAGTACTATTATATATGAGATCACAAATACACCACAGGAGCTTAAATAACAAATATACAAAACGATAAATCAACCATGCACATACCTACCCTCCCGCCACGAATATTATAGTAGCGACAATCATGAACAATAAGCCCTGAACATCTGAACCCTAATATAGCTTTTTCATTTCTTTCATATTAATGTTCTAGGGAAAAATATTGAATCTCACACCCATGAATAGGATCATACTACCTTGAAACCATGACAAAATGATAAATCATACTGCAAACAACAAACATTTCAATGTATTACAGGCCAATAGTATTTTGTAGGAGAAAAGTATGCCTCACCCATCAAGTGTGCCATGTTTGTAGAATGTCTTATGCATCTTCCCCACATGACCTTTGTAGGCTGTAAAATTGCAATTGTTCATTACATAAAGAAGATCAATATATGTGATTAAAAGTGCATAGATGAAACTGATAATAAATTTAATTGCAAACAAATGGAGCCACAAATTAACAGAATATACTTTTAACTAAAGCGCACTGCATATATCTATGTTGACTCACCTTCATTTATGAACGATAACCTCAATTTTCTTTGTCTCCTTCCTTTGTTTCCTTTTCTATGTCTAAAAAACGAAACCAATGCCAAACTACAAAAAACATTAAAAAAAAAACAAAACAAAACAAAAAAACAAAACAAAAAACAAAAACAAAAAACAAAAAACAAAACAAAGGAAAGGAAAGCAAGTAAAACACATCCAACAAACGAAGCCAAAAACAAACTACAAAAACCAAGAAGAAAACCAAAGAAAAACAAAGGAAAATGAGTACAACACAAAGCATGGCCATGCTCAAACTCAACTCAAAAAAACATCCAGAAAAGAACAAAGAAAGAATTGCAAACATCCCTTCTGCACATCATATCTCCTCCAATGTGGTCTTCTATGTTCAAAGGAAAAAACATGGGTTGAATAAGGTTAAAATACACACAAATAGTAATGGTAAGTATATTTCAAAATAAATAATTCTTCATAGGAAACACAACTCCCCTAGAGTTTGTTTTATAATGATGGACACTCTCTTTTATATTCCACTTGCTCGTCCTCATTAGAACAAGCCATCTACAACAGGTACAAAATTAGATATTATAATTGTTATGTAAATTAAACTAGAGAGTCAAACGCAATAATTAATCGTAATAACAAGCACACCTTTCTTTGATATTGTTATATAGAAGGGGGGAGTCCAATTTGTATTTCACGTATTCATGTTCACTAGAAGAAGCCATCTACAATAGATACACAAAAAAGTTTTTGATTTCTAATAATGTTTAACTAGAGATTTTGAAGGAATGAAATTGTCATGTGACCTAGTTCAAGTCTAGTTATATTCCCCACATTATCTCAAAAAGATATAAATTTTCTAAACTAGATATACTTCTACTAGGAATAATACAAACAATGTTTTCATGAGTAATTTTTTTTGGAAAAGGAATCTAGTTATATATAAACATATTGAACACCCCAAATACTAGGGTCCACAAGGCGGTAGTATTGAGTTTGTACCGTGTTTGTAGCATGTGTATGGTATCTTCACCACTTGACCTTCATAAACTTTACAGCTGTTGGCGTTCACTACACAAAGTACATCAACATAGTTAAGTATGATACCGCATATAAAACATATAATAAATTGAAAAGCAAGCAAATGGGGTCACGAATGAGCAAAAGATAATTGTTAATGAGGTGCATTGTGTATCATTAAGGTGATTCACCTTAATTTATGAATAATAACCTCTATCTCATCTCTTTCATTCTCTCCTTGCAAATGAAACCAGGACCAAACTACAAGAAATGAAAAAATGAGTACAACACAAAGCATTCCCATTCTCAAACTCAACAAAAACAAAACATGTAGACAACAACAAACAAAAAATTGCAAACTCCCCCCTTCCGCATTATCTCTACTACAGTGTCCTCTCCTCCTCTAATAAAATAAAATAAAATAAAATAAAAACAAATAAATGGATGAACAAGTTTAAAATACAAACACATATAGTATTGATAAGCATATTTCAAAACCAATTATTATTCATAACAGGAAACATACCTCCTCTAAAGTTTGTTACATAACGATAAACACTCCATTTTGTATTCCAATTGCTCGTGCTCACCAAAACAAGCCATCTGAAACAAATACATAATAACGTACTAGAATCATTATATAAGTTAAACTAGAGAGTGGAATCTAATAATCAACCATAATATGAAACATACATGTCTTTGAGTTTCATTATATAAAGGCGGATAATCCATAATTTATTTAAAGTATTTGTGCTCACCAGAATCAACCATCTACAATAGATACACAATAAACTATTAGAATTCTAATAAAAATTAAACTAGAGAGTTGAAAGCATGAACTTGTCATCCAAATTAATTCCACTCCATTTATATTCCATGTTATATCTCAAAATATATAAATTTTCTAAACTATATGTAATTCTACTAGGAATAATGCAATCAATGTTACCATAAGAGAAATAATTCTTTTTGTAAGAGGGATCTAGGCATATTTAAATATATTCAACAACCAAAATCATAGGTGCCACAAAGCAATATTGTTGTCTAATAGCTAACAGCCCCTTGCAGCCACCGGATAGCTCGATGTGCCAAAATTCTCCGTCACCTAAGCCAACCATTATGTGCCCTCGCCCATCTATGATGATCGAATTTTTGAAGGTTGGCCATCCAACCTCTAAGGTATGGCTTTTGATTATGTAATTGGGTGTTTATACTTGATTTTCTTGGACATATTTCAACATGGTTTAGAGGGGGGATTCGGCTGAAAGAATGGGCTTGGATTATACTCTTGTTCCCTTGTCCCAACTTGGTCGTTAATCTTTTATCCTAGACTCGTGGGATTGCCTCTATTGGCTATAACCTTTAGGAGTGGCACTACACGAGAAACCCCGCTTTTGTTTGCACGGTTTGTTTTCCCGATACCACATATATCACTCCCCTCGGTGCATTATAACCTCTTTTTACACTTTTCCCATCCAGGTCCACATTTCTCCATTAGCCCCACAAGGTGCTAGCCTCCCCCTCTCCTTGTCCACACTTTGGGTCGGGCATGGAACGATGTCCCAAAGGTTGATGCAGCTAAAAAGAATGTTAAAAGTATATATTGGCCACTTATAATAGTTAATGTACCACAAACTGCAAAAGATTTCTGCGACATAAAATTTAGCGCGTGGGCAAAACCTAAACATGAACACTACCCCCTATCATTATGGCCATCACCTTGTTTCCTAGGGACCCCATTTGGGCCCTCTGCATCATTAAGGAACCCATGATTGTCCCAACCCTTGGTGGGCAATGAACATCCCAACCTTAAGGGGATATTCACTTCTTTATCATACACAAAGTGGTCTCATCCTTGGGAGCTCTGAGCAGTTAATAGAAAGTAAAACCAATAAAAGGCAAAAGGCATATGAAGAAAGGTGGAAAAACAAAGGTCGAGGTAGCTCATATACCATGATTTCTCCCTCCTACATCTATGCACCCAATGTGTAGGCTTCCCTCGTTATAGCTACCCTTGTACCATGGCATATGGCTTGGAGCCTTCCCTATTGCCCCACTCCATTCCACCATATTTCATATGACACCTGCCATTTGACGGATGCACCATGGAGTTGTTACCTCCTTAGAGGTGAAACAACTTAATAGGGTCTCTTATTAACCTCTCTTGTTGAGTTTGCTAACACGTGTACACTCTAAAGCGCATTTGGAAGGGCATGCCACCATGAAGTGTCCACTTTTGCCCTTGATTAACAAACTTATTTACTCAATTGCACTAATGGATTGTTGTACTCGAAGGTGAGGATATGCATTGGATCTTATAAAGGATTGCAAGTGGGCATCCATTTGGAGTTGGTCTCCCTATATGGCGTTCTAAGCCCTCCACAGGGTCATAATGGCACTTGTAGGGTTAGCATTGAGAGCCATGAGCCTCCACTAGAACAAAGCATTGGTTTCCACGCCATGGGCTTCTTCAGTGCCACACATTGCTTGTTTGTGCCCCAATCATACAAAGATGATGATGCACTTGGACCATGTTGCCCAGTAGGCCACACGTTGCACCTAACACTTGGCAATTTATCCAAGCCCCAGATGGGGTTTTGTCTCATCTGAAGAGACAGGGGAGGGCACATGTCATCATTATAGCCCTTATTGATGGAGCATTGACATGTTTTATCCAATTCGAGACCCATGAGACCATTTCTTGGGCGCAAGTGCCACCTTCGAGTACCACAAGATGTTTTGCTTGGAAATCAAGGGGTCACCCCCTTGATCATCATTTTGGAGCCCACTTTGTCATGGCACATTGAGGACTCATCTAGGCCTTCCAACGACACTTTGCACCATTATTTTATCATTTTGTCCTTATTAGGAAGACATTCTTCCTCTTTGTCATGGCACATTGAGGACTCATCTAGGCCTTCCAACGACCCTTTGCACCATCATTTTATCATTTTGGCCTCATTATGAAGGCTTTTTTCACACATTTGAGCTATTTGGTGGGCTTCTCACCAATGTTATTGTCGCTTTGGTGAAATTTGGTACCGGAGGACAGGTGGTTCCCTAAGGCTTTGATCTTTGGCCTAGGGAAAAGTGTCCAAAAGAATTTAATTTTTCTCCTAAAGTGACTTTATAATTTTTATAAAGTCAAATCTAGTTTGAAAGTGACTTAAGTGATAAAGTTACTAAAGTCTAATATTAAAGTGACTTTAATAAAGTCAATGTAAAATTAGAAAGGAAAAGTGA
>APFE031213292.1:0-14157 GCA_000404065.3 Pinus taeda
AATACTCAGTTCTAAGGGATTGGAAATGAATATGAGTACTTATAATACGGTTAATTACATAAATGAAGAAAGAAGGATTGGCGATATTTTGTTTATCCATTTATGATTTAGAATGAGTACCTAAATATGCCTCTTGAGTAATCCAATTAATCACACAACATTGTCAAGGAGTGAAAATATGGTTTTCTCTTTGCATCTTAGAGAGATTATGAGCATAGAAGTTTAAAGAAGGAGATAGAGGTTTAAGAGCATTGATAACTTACATAACCATGACTTCCTTCTCAAATCCCACATATCAACTTGAAGTGTGAGTAGGTCGTTAAAGACTGTTCACATTTTCGTTGTACTTGTCACAAAAGCTTTCCCTCAAAATACATTTTGAATATTTTTTCTGGCTAGTGGTGCCTAAGGTTCCAATAAAGAAAAAAGGTTTTCACTTAACGGGCCTATAAAATTGGATATGTTATGTGGGATATTAAATAATATCTCTAACTTCACTAGATATTAACAAACATTTGCAAAAATCCTTTGTTAAGTACCCTCTTTGTAATTGTAAAAAAAAATTCCCTTAGTTTTATTAAATATTCCCTATTTTTAATAGTTACCCTTTTTATTCTCTCCCATCTATGAAGTCATAGTTACCCTTTTTATTCTCTCCCATCTATGAAGTCTTTGGCTTTATATTCTCGGAATGCCTATAATATATTGAGTCATGTTTTCATAATTTTAAAATTATACTTATAAATAAATATAATAAAATATTAGTCAACAAAGTAAAGGCCCTTTAAAAAATAAATCTTCCGTAATAAATATAAAGTTTGTTTTCCTCCTTTGTGGACAACTTATACCATTTTAAAAATTAATATCAAAATTTCTTAATTCGCATGTCTTATTGGATAATTAAATTATATTATATATCAAAAAATGTGATTTAAGGTGTAAACTTAATGGAAATTCTTATTATGATTTTCCTTCAATCATTTCCACTTTATGTGACGAGGTTGGCCCTCTTTAAAATTTGAATATTTTCCAATTTAAATTTATTTTATTAGTGTTTACTTCTGGTTTAAAGGAATGTCGTGCGACTTCAAAAAAAAAGACAAATAAGCAGATTAACGTAAATACGTAAATCGATAATGTTAAGTGAAAGGCGTGGTTAAATTTATTTGCTAATTCTCGAAACCAATGATATCAATTTGATTTGGTTTTTTCGGTTTTCATTGATTACTTACAATATATTATTATTAACTTATTGTTGTTTGTTTTACAAGAGTTTCTCGTTTTGAAATTAGCTGGTTGTAATATGAAGAATTATAAGAATTAGTATATTTGATTTATTAAAAAAAAATATTCGTAAATTTAATAAAATATTATTTTTATGGAGATTTGAATATGAATTATTAAATATAAAAATATTTTAAAAAATTAAATTAAAAAAATTATTTTTGAATAAAATGACATCTCACTAACTACCATGGTAACTTTTTATTTAATTATTATTGTAACATTTTATTTAATGTTATTGTATTTGGAAATATGGTTTATGATTCATAATTAAGATTTGGATTTTTTCTTGACAGTGCGTACACAATTACATTTTGTTTTGTTTTTCTTATGAGCATAATTACATGTAGAAAAAGTTACCAATCATCTTGGGACTATCTTCATTCATGCACATCGATTTCACCCCAGAAGGTTCCCCTTTAGCACCTCCAGCGTTTAACATGAGGCATGAGCTATGTCAACTTCAAATTCCCATGTAAGGAAGCAAGAAATACCAAAAGGGAGTAGTATAATGACCCAACATTTTTGACTCCCTAGTGATTCTATTTCAGGGTCCTCTTGGAACCTTGAGATTGTCTCCAATCGCCACCATATATTCAATTTGTAACTCTTTTTTCAACTATACCACCTCATCTCTCACTCCTCAACACTGTTACACCATCCCTTACTCTATTTGGCTAGCTCCAATTTCATATCAGCGAGAGTATCACAAACAGTAATGTCACCACCTTTCAAAGCCACGACTCCTTACTTGTTGCCAAATGAAATTTGAGATTGAAGTTTCCTGCATTTCACAACCCCACACCTTCTCCTCCTCAATTGTTTTGAAATATCAGTCTGGTTTCCGAGTGTCAACAAGCCTATGAGCTTCTCTACGAAACCATTTATTCACTCGACGCTAAGTTCTTTGTTCCATTGATGGCATCACATCTACTTAGATGTTGTGAGTGGTGAGTTGGTAGCTAATTCTAAGCTAGGCAATGTAGTTCTTAGCTAACTATATAGATACATTTAATGCTTAACATAGATTTCGTGGTTACCCACTGCTATTATTTAAATGTTTCCCATGACATGCTTTCATTGAATTCAATACATGCTTCATGATATGCAAGCCATAGATGAATATTCTAAGGCTACCATCCATGACCAAGATAAATCCCAAAATGTATCATTCGAGGAGGCAAGAGCTAGTCCTTTTTCTATACCCAACATGGGTTGAAAATTGTCAAAATAAATAGCCTACAAATCAGTATCTTCATTGTTATGAAAATATGCAGTCTCAAAATGAATTAAAAATGTTTTTATGAATTTTAATCTCTTTAGTAATTGGACACATTCTTAAAAATTTTCAGGCTATCACCTTTAGCTCTTTGGTCTAAGGAATGCAATAAATAATTACTATCAATTTTGTCCTAACCCAACTTCACAACTCTTGAATCTCCGCGACATATATCTTTTGGTTCTATGAATATTTTTTGGCAAATAGCTAAGTCTATATTTGAAAATCATTAAAACCTTTATTCCTTTATGCTCAACTCCCTTGAAGTTCTCTCAACAACACCATGACATTAGAGGCTAGCCATTACAACTTCATATACTTAATGACATTCTACCAATTTTAACATTAAGAGGAGAGAAAAAATGCCCACAAATTTGGATCAACTCTTAGTCTTTCAGCATGCAAAAATCCGTGATCCATAATAAACTAAAAAATTTATTATTTTTTTGCAAACCACCCACTTATATCATGCCTGGAATTAATAAGATCCAATTCAAATTCTTTGTGTTTCCCTATTTTTCCCTTGCCTCTTTTCTAATGCATAATACGTAAATCAACATATACTAAAAAATATAGCATAAATGATGTATAAATGATGGGTTCCTATCATTTTTAGAACAAAAATATTATTCATGAATAATACAAAGCATTGGATTTATATCAAGCATATGGAAGGATAAACAATATTCATAGAATATTTTAAAAGGACAGGTTCCCTATTGCATTTAAGGAAACAAAAGTATCCCTCTTATTGTGTAAAATGTAAGAATCACTAAAAAATCAAGCATTCTCAATCAATCCATAATATATGAGAATGCGAACCAGCAATCTATTGCAACAAATCACGAAATAGAGTGCAACAAGCATGCCAATGTGCTTGCAACAATACAACTATGTAAGTAAGAAACCATTTACCAAAAATTTAGGAGACCCTTGCCAATATTTTAAGTCATGAATAATTTTTTGATAGTTGTCTAACTAAGATCGTAAGTCCTCTAAACTCATATATATACTACCTTTAGATTCTACCTGATAACCTCCATTTCCTGTTCCAACTCTGCGATCATTTCCAGTACTATAAGTACCCTATTCACTGGATCACACCAATTGATGGGAGTGTTACAACTGCACCCATAAAGTGCCTCAAATAGACTCATCCTCAGTGACATCTGATAACCATTGTTGTAAGAAAACTCAACCAGTGGAAGAAACAACCACTTCCACTGCTGATGCATGACATACATCCTCAACATATCCTCTGAAATCCCGTTGAGCCTCTCTATTTGTCCATATGTCTATGGACGATAAGTTTTATTGAAGTCCAAATCCATACCCAGACCTGCAAATAACTCCTTCCAAGACCTAGAAGTTGCTGGAAATAATACTGAGAGGGGGGGGGTGAATTAGTATTTCAGTTCAATAATTTTTCATTTCCCAAACAAATTTATATACACTGCTTCTGTCAAGTGAACTAGCAAGTACACGCTACTATTATTGGAGAAACTAGCATATACCCAAAGAACTTATGATTTAGCCAATTTATCATGTGTTGATATTTAATCAGTGTATTAGTAGCTTGTTAAGCATTGCAGTAAAGACATAATAAACAATCACACATAAGTAACACACATGAACACCAAGATTTAAGGTGGAAACCCAATGTGAGAGACAAACTACATGATGTTGTCGTCTTTGTCTTCTTTCAATAATAAGAAAATATGTTTACAATCTTGTACTAGTGCAGAATCATACCATTATGCAGGCACCCACCTGCAGAAGGCTATGACCTTCTCTCGTTTTCTAGCTTCTACTGGAAGGGAGCTGCAAACCCCTAGATCTTGTACTAGCCAATGTGTTTACTAATATGTAGGCATCGGCATACAGAAGGCTACAACCTTCTCTCTTCCTTAGGGACCACATTTCATAAATTTTCAAACTAGATGCTCCTAGTACACAACAATACAAATGAAGGCCTCGTTTCAGCAAATTTTTATACTAGACCCATCAAAAACTTTGAAACTCAAACTGCATCAACCAACAATCAGTTAATCTGAACAATCAGATCATTGTCACCAGAATACTGTGTTAAACCCAGAAACCTACATCATCATTCAGAACAAGTTGTAACATCAAAAAACATGCATCTGAATGTATACGCTACTTTACTAAAACCAACCTATGTGTACACGCTACTTCCTTTAACCAAACCTACGTATACCCTCAAAACTAATGAAACGTAAAACTTATGAATCAAGTCTGTACCAACTAGGAATATACTGAACATCTACTATCAATTTATAGAGCTTTACACACGCAATAGCAGAGATAACCCTTCTTACTTAGACACTCAATCAATCAGACACCAAACTCCTTATGCATTCATTTTTATATTCAGATCTAAGAAGTCTTCATTGATAGACGACAGTAAAACAACAGAACTGATAAGATTGATTAGTCAAATATGAAGAATAGGATTTTCTTTTGTATACGCTACTTGGAAGAGTAGAACCTGCATATATACGCACTTTTACCAAAACGAACCAACATATAGATGTACAAATATTAACTCATAACTTCGCTACTATTCCAGACTTCAAACAAACCCAAATCACGACTTTTAAAGAATAAAACAGGTGTACACAATCAGGTCTAGCCAAACCAATATCAGATCATTCAATGATCATTCATTTCAGGTATCATGTTCTCGATCCAACGCTGAATTCAAGGTGAACATAATATTTCATATCAAATCAAAAATACAACCCCTACAACATAAAATATACTTCAGATAGAAGTATTCCTGAGAAAACCCTTTTACTTGCATACCCTGGCCTTATGATCTTCTCCTCGTTATATATATTTTAGGCCTTTCTCAATACCTCAGACCAAAACCAGTTAGGACCCATGGTATTCTTTGGACGAGATCAAATAGTCATTACTCTGCTGAATATTGTGGGCTAATACCATGGTATTGACCCTTGTTATTGTTTACTCTTGAATTTCCTTGATTTTCCAACATATACGGGCTTTCCTTCTTGTGAAAGTGTGTGTATAGGTATCCACTCTTTTTATTCTATGAACTAGCGTGTATAAACTGTTTTGACTAAGTGGACCAATTTACACATCTTAAACTTCTTTAGACCATCTTTTTTCCTTCAACTTCTTTATTCTTACCATTATACCTTAGTTCCATCTACATGTTCTTCTGTACCAATGCTCGGTTACATCTAAATAGACCTGTTACACTGTGAGTTGCCTTTCATCAAAATTGTACTGACCTGTGACTGAATTTCCATCAAGAAAAGCACTAGTATCATAATGCCAACAGACGTGAACTTAGCATCTCTATTTGACATAATCTTCCTTGGAACACTGTACAATCCCATTATCTTCCCAATGAAGTCCTCTGCTACCTCACTAGATGAATATGTAGACTTCAATGGAATGAAGTGAGCTACTTTTCTCCACCTGTCAACCACAACCATGATAGAATCATGTTGCTTCAATGTACTTAGAAAACTGTAATGAAATCCATGGAAATGATCTCCCATTTCCACTTTGGAATTATAATAGGCTGTAACAAACCAACTCGGCTGTTACACTCATCTCTCACTTGCTTATAGTCGAAGCATCTAGCGACAAAATATACCACTTTGTTCTTTAGATTTGGTTAATAGTAGAAATTCTTCATAGTTGTCAATGTCTTCTGATATCTTATGTCTTGACATCAAACTCACCCAAGATAAGCTTCTTGAGCTCACTGTTATCCGACACATAAATCCTATCCCTAAATATCATGAAGCCATTTTTCGTGAGATGATATTCCACATATTCTTCACCTATACCCTCTTGTAACCCATTTTTAAGTTGTTGATACCTATCATCCTATTTTACTATCTATATTATCTTATCCTATAAATTTATCCCATAACACCTCAACGCTACAACATGATTTTCCTACTCTCTCCTGCTAAGATCATCTGTAACCATGTTCTCCTTTCCTTTAACATATCTGATCTCAAATTAAAAATCACTGAGCATGGCAAACCATTTAGTTTTCCCGTCATCCTAATTTGGTTGGTCAGATAGGTACCTCAACCCACTGTGATTGCTCATTAATACAAACCTTTTTCCAAGAATATAGTTCTTCCACATCTTTAATGCATGAACGGTCGCTTCCAACTCAAGGTCATGAGTCACAAAATTCTACTCGTTCTCATTCAATTTCCCTTACTCGTAGTAGACCACCTATTGCTCATCCATAAAGACTCCACCAAGTCCTCTTTTATAGGCATCTGTACAGACCAAAAATTATTTATGTGGATCTACAATATTTAGCACTCAAGGATTTGTAAGAAATTGGTTCAACTAATCAAAACTTGTTATACATTCATTTGTCCATTCAAATCTATTTCCTTTCCTTCATAATGATGTAATAGGGTATGCAATCTATGAGAACTTCTTAATGAACCTCCTAAAGTAACCTACGAGCCCCATAAATGATCTAACCTCATCCACATTCTTAGGAGTTGCCCACTCCATGACAGCCCTTATCTTTTCTGGGTTCGTTGTTATGCCTTCCTTGGAAATAAGATGTCCCAAGTAATGTACCTCTATCTAAAAGAATTGCATTTATTGATCTTAATATACAACTGATTCTCTCTTAGCAATCTCAATATTGTTGCTAAGCGTTCTACATGTTCTTCCTGATTTCTACAATATATCAATATATCATCAATGAATAGAATCACAAACTTGTCTAGATAAGGACACAACACACTATTCATTAAGCACATAAAAGTAGTTGTAGAATCAATTAGAACAAAAGGAATTACAACAAACTCATAATTCCCATACATGGTCTAGAAATAATTCTTGTAGATGTCCTCTTCCTTAATGTGTACGTGACAGTATCTTGATCTCAAAACAATGTTTGAGAACACCCTTGCTCCCTTCAACTGGTCAAACAACTCATTGATCCTTGGTGATGAATACTTGTTCTTGATGGTCAACTTGTTCAAATGCATGTATTTAATGCATAATCTCCGAGTACTGTCCTTCTTCTTCACGAACAACACTGGTGCACCCCAAGGAGATACACTTGGCCAAATGTATCCCCTTTCAAGAATTTCCTTCAATTTCAACTTCAATTCTACCAACAATATTGTGCTCATCCCGTAAGGTGCCTTCGATGCTGGTGTTGCCCATGGTACCAACTCTATAGAAAATTCCACTTTCATGTGAAAGGAAGCTCTGAAACATCTATTGGAAACACATCCTGAAACTACTGCAATACAAGGTTCCTCTTAAATATGTTTTCATCCTCAACATCCTTACCCTTGTCATTGGAAATATGGATTGCAAATAGCAAACACCCCTTCCTATGACTGTAGTTAGCCTTAATAGTTGTGAATGTCCTCAATGATGTAGGCTTCTTCTTTCCATACAATATTTTTTTTCCCCATTATCATCAAGGCACTCAATAGCCTTGTCATGACAATCCACTTTGGTTCTGTGGAAGTTCAACCAATCCATACCCAAAATAATACTATATGTTCCCAATGGAAGAAAAATTAGATGCACTAATGTAGGCATACCATTCAACTCAAATGCACAAGCTCTTACCCAGTGATGAACTCTCTTCTTAGTAACTATAGTGAACTACACTAACCAAGACTCTTCATGCACTTATTTTCTGAAACCGCACATATCCTTCATGTGAGGATTAAAATAACTATAATTATATCCATGGTCAATGAAAATAAAAATAGCTTGACCACAAAACTTAACATCCATCTCAATAATAGATGCCTAGATGTCTACCTGCTTGTTGTCCACAACTGCATCAATTTGAGAAATGTTATTGCCCACATCCCCAACCGTGTTCACCTCCTGGATACAATGGAAAATCCTTCTTGTGACGGTCTTTGTAACATATCCAACACTGCAGTGGTCCCCTACCATGACCTCTAGTCTACTTTTCTCCATGTTGTGACCCATGTTCCTTCTCAATTTCATTGAAATTCTTGTAAGGAACAAAAATTTATTTGTCACCTGTATACTGAGGTCTTCCTCGCTTCAGTGGCCGTTTCCCTTTAATGTTCTCATTTCCATTCAAATCAAACTTATGCTTAGCTTTTGCACTGATTTCTCATAAAAAAAAAAACATTAGTTTCCAAATGGCTTCCTCTGGTGACATAGGCTCATAAAACTCAATAATGCCTCTATATGTTGTTGTCAAGCCAATGATGAACCTTTGAATCTTCATGTTTTCATCCTTCAGGTAAGGCACATACCTCAACAAGTCCAGGAACCTACTAGTATACTCATCATATCTCATGGAACCTGTCTAAAGATCATTAAACTACTTATCTCTGTCATCATAATACAGAGTCTCAGATAGATAATCCTTCTTGAAACTTTTCTGAAACTCATCCCAAATCAACTCTTCTTCTCGAATGCCTCTGACATTTCTCACGTCTTCAAACCAATTATCTTCCTTCCCTTTAAGATTGAAAGTGGGTATTTTGGGTTTCATGTTCTTTGAATAGTTACACAATCTGAAAAATTTCTTCATCCCAAGAAACCATTCCTCTCCATCTTCTAACTTATTCATCTCTCCATAGAATGTAAGGTACTTTAATTTATTGAATTAATAAGGCAAGTACTCACTCCTCCTATAAGGATGATGATGGTGATGATGATGATGTCTCCTGGATGAGGAATTGGAATGATACCCATTCATACCATTCCTATTGTCAGGTCTACCCAATGATCTACCACCTCTGACTATATCCCCTTTATCCAACTTGCATTATGGCCAACCCCTACTACCATATTCCCCATTAGTCTTCTCTTCCCACTCTTGACTAATCCTCAACCACCCTTGTCTCTGCAAGTCTGAAAAATTCTGAAGGATGATTGCATTGCCATCTCCCTCCTTTTCCTAAGCCCTTGCAAGCATTTCTTGAGCCTCAACCAACCTGTCATTATCTTCCTTCAAAATTCTCATCCCCACCCTCAAAATACTCAATGTGTCTACTATACTAGGAGAGTACTCGTCTCCTTGCGGCCCAATTCATCTTTAGAGAGAGTCACATCAACTATAATCCAACATTTTTCTAGTGATATTTGATTCTCTTCTTCTAGAAAGTGTACCATGTTAGATAAACCAAATACATACCATAACCAAAATCATACCTCAAAAACGTTTAGGGGAGGCATATCACATCTACAAAATCAGTCAACATTAGCATGATATATGTATAACCATGATCATATCAATATATCAACATCATGCTTGACAATATTGACTACATACCATGACCTCATGTATGACAACGATAACCATAATAATACATGCATAACCACCTGCATCTACCCCATTATGTCCATGTGTTTTAAAAATTCTCTGATACCACTCTCTACTCTAATGTATTACCCAAAGAAAGTGAAACCTACTTTGATACCACTCTGTAACACCTCCTCCCATATCCACCCACTTTAACCAGCTTGCCTGGGGTAAACATGAGCTAAGGGATACTATGAAAGGATGAGACCTCCTACATGACCTTAAGGAAATGGAATCGACATAACAAGAACCTCCTAACTTCCCTAAGGTTTGAGAGGACTCCCAGGAACTAACCAATGATTTCAGGTGTCTAACCCCTGATATAGCTTTCTTTTTTAGTGAGATAGACTCGCGTTTCTCCCATGACAAGCCCTCCAAATGAATGTAACCATCCAGTCACTCCCATGGGACTGCTACCCAGTGACTGTGGTCTCTTTCATGAAGTTTCGTGCTAGTGACCGTGATATTTAAGCCACTTTCTCAAGGCTAGGAACCAGAGCTCTACCTAGAACTTAATAAAACTTTCAGAAAAGATAAATATCATAATGATACTTCTCTTAACTAAAAAATTAATTAGGTACCCACCCTATACCATCCTAACCATGACAGGCATTCGTTCAAACACATGATGAACGTGCAACATACAGGTCATGAATGCATATCTAAACATACACCTCTTAAACTTATTTGAGTTTTACCAAGAAGGATTAATTCCCTCTCATGATAGCTACAATAACATCTATTAGGTCATGAATTCTATAACCATTCATTTATAGACCAAAAATGATAAGAGCCATAACTTGGAGTTGTCATAAAATCATACTTATAACCAACATATATAGCCAGATAAATAACAACAATAGAACAACCATTAAATCCACATAATAACAAGTATATTTACTCATCAAATACAAAATAATCTTAGCTTTTATTGATATAGGAAAAAGCCAACCAAGTTAGGGAATTCTTTATACTACCAAACCATAGATTGGGCCTGACAAAATATTTCTTTCATCCAATCACCCTATGCCATATTCCAAGCATGAATGTGCAATCCCATGGCATAAACCAATCAATAAAAAAGCAAGGGAATCTAGAGGTTAAACCACCCCACCCTCACAATATTGTGATCTCACCTACACGAGTCTTGAGATCACAAAAGCAAACCGAGCTTGGACGCATTATTATTCCTTCTCTATCTCTTGAGGAATTTTCCTATCTCCACCCACCTACTGAGAGATTCGTAGAGAAAACCATCTCCACCCCAAACCCTTTGGATTTTCCTGAGAGCATCTCACTCGCATCCAAAACTATCTGGTAATCCAAACTTGAATTAAGAATGAATGCCATCACAACATGGCTATCAAAAAATGTAAAGACAATGTTGAATCCACTATCAAAACAAAAAAAACCCATGCCAATGATTGATGCCCTATTGTCTTTTTACTATTGATGCCTCTAATTTCTTTATTTTCGTTAATTTTCCTTCAGTATCCTCCTCATATGCGACCTGTGACCTTTCACCTTCCTTTTCTCCTATTTTCCTTTATTTTCATAAATAAAATGGCAATGAATGTCTTTGCCAATTTCCTCTTAGAAATAATAAACAACAACTGATGCCCACTATGATACATTTCCCAACATTAAACTTGGGATACATGTCCCATGAAATTGGTCTTATTTTTCCATTATTAACTTGCTTGCATGAACTTTTACACTAGGTTGTTACAAGAGCCCTATGATTCCATCTTCCATTGTTGCATAGAAACCCTAGATTGTTATATAGAAATTATTCTTTTGTTATCACATATTGTTCTTGGTAGTTCTTTTCATTGATCATTGCAGGTGCGTCATGAAGAAAGCATTGGAAGGAGGTAGATCCTATGTTTTGGAAAGCATAATGAAAAGAGGGAACTATTAGGACCTTGAGTTTCATATCTTGGTTCGATCCTTGGACATTTTGATGCATAAAGGAATATTTTTATGATGACTGGTCATATGGATATGGATGCCTAGATGAGAAGGATCTCCTTATGAATAATGGATTGGGAAAATTGATGTATTGGTAGTAGTGATTTAGCGATGGAGAAAAAATGAAGATAGTTTTGGATAATATCATTGGAGGATTTCTTCACTCTCGTAGAAAAAGGACCATGATTATATTTCATAGTTTTTCTCTTTGATTTGAAGCAAGCTTCCTAAGAGTTTGTTGATACAGTTATAGCATGATAAAATCTCATCTTTTGAATGAGGAGCATATTGATGAAGGCTAGATCACTAACTGAAGTAAAAATTCAGAGGGACCTATAGAATCCTTGACAAAATAGATCTGTGTCTATTACATGAAGGAAGTCCATGATAAAGGATGTTTATGAAAGAAAGACATGAAAACTCATTATGATCTCATGAATCTAATGCTTAACTATGATGATTCAATATATATTTGCTAGATGAGAAGACGCACAGAGTTTATATGATTAGGGTTGGATGTATTTGGCACATGGATTAATGAAAAAAGAGATAGAAGGTTTTAGATATCTCAGTGGTCATATATCGGAAAGGTCACTTTCGTAATATTAATAGGGATCTATGGTCGAGCTATGATGATTTGTTTATGAAGATGAAACTATTGATGATATATTATGTCTAATAGATGTTGATACTCTCATTTATTGAGGTAAGAGGGACTTGAATTCTAAAGTCAAGATGAAAGTCCCTGCCCTAATGTGCTACTTACTAGGCTTAAAGGTTTGGTAAAAAAATGGAAATGATGTTGGTCCAAATATAGACATCTTTTGGGGGTCCTGGTGTTCTTGGTAAACACCCAACTAGACATATGCCTTGTTATGAAGATATTGAGTCAATTTATGGTTAAACCTCATTCATTAGATTTCTTTTTGTTGATATATATTTGTTATACAATTAAGCATGGTCTGAGGCAAACTACTCGGTATATAATATTCCATGGATATTTTAATGTTTGTTGGGCTAGTAATGTGGTGGATGGAAAGAGCACACCTAAGTGCTATATCTCTTGGGATCCACTTCTATTTCATAGGTGAAATACAGAAGTTTATTTCTCGAGGAGCACCACTGAGGCTGAATATATATGTAAACTCAAGAGAATGGTTTATTTTGAATCCATTTGGTTGAGGAAGCTCTTCAATGAGCTATTTGAGCATATGCTAGAAACCAACATCGTATATTACAATAATTAGAGTGGGATTCACCTTTTAGAGAATCTGTGTTACACAACTGCTCCAAGCATATTCACATAAGGTACCACTTTATTTGAATATGGTACAATAGGGAGAAATCAAGCTCCATCATCTCAGGTCGGATGAGCGGTCTATTAACATTCTTACAAATCCTCTTAGTAAGTCTAGGAAGTATAGAGAGAAAGTAGAAGAATGTCACTCTGTTTTTAGGTGTGAATTCTATAGGGTTTCCATAGTTTTAAGGAAGAAGAACATTGCAATTGAATTTGATGAAGAAAATATGTTGGTTGGGTGGTTCACCAGATCATGGTGTGCTGGCCTTTATGTCTACGGTCCTGGAAGTTTCATTTGCAGTATATAAGAAGACAAGTTGGGTCTATGGTCTTGAAATATTTGCAATATAGAAATAAAAAATTTCTTGAAATCAAATGCAATGCAAAACTAAATCATGCACTTGGTAGCCAAGTGCTTGGTGGGATAAAGTTGAGTAGTACTTGGATGTGATATTTTGATGTATATGACTGTAACCCTAGTTAATCCTTCAAATCCAAATATGTGAGTGAAAGTACCTACAAAACAAAGGAAGAAGGAAAAGTGACATGAGATAAGTAATTAATAAAATATAAGAAAAATCAAAGCATCACCTTATGCCCAATTAATAGAGAAAGAGTTTCTCCTACTCCCCTACATGAAAAATGAGAGTTTTTGGTCTTCCACCCAAATACAAACACAATGGTAAGAGAAAGACAAATACTGGTGATTATTTTTCGTGGAAAAGTTTCTTATTTCTTGATTTAAGACCTCTGTGGCTTATTTCTTTTGACTTAGTTACCGGAGAACCCACAGTAAGAACCATTTTTTTCCAACGTTTCGAATCCCAACTGGGATCCATCATCAGGACCAAATGAATGCTTGATAGAAGAAGAGCTGATTTTAAGATAAATAGTAAAGAGGACAGAAAATTAAGAAGAAGGTCGGCTGTCACTATTTTCTTTTGTTGAGAGGTCGGCCAATCTTATTTAATA
>APFE031213294.1:0-13087 GCA_000404065.3 Pinus taeda
TCAACTCCTTCATCATGTATTCTATTTACCCCAAAGCTTGCCTGGTGTTAAGAATAAAGGGTCTCACCACCTCCTCAAGCTTAAACACATATTCTTTATGCATAGGAAAAAAATGTATTTGATCAATGTGCAAACTTTGCCTTATGAACTCCAAGGAGAAAATTCTCATTCGAAAAAAAATTTAGAGGTAACAAGGTTTTTCTTCTGCTCCATATAACCTAATTTCTATGTAATCTTTATATAAAAAGTAGTGTCGTACCCTAGAATCCACACTGAGCTATAAATACTCTCTCTGGCAAAATTCTAGGAGGAATTTGATCATTTAAAATGGTGAAGGTAGCATACATAAAAGAGGAAAAGAATTGGGAAAAGGCCTCATTCTACTCATTCTTTCTAACTTCATTTTTCCAATCCACAATAGAATGCAACTATTTGTACACATTTAACATGTTTAAATTGAGTTGGTTGAACTTGGTTGCATGAAAATACAAGAATAAATGGACTAGACACAATGGATATCTGAAGTATTTGGTTTCCTAGAAGTGTTGAAACTAGAAGTTGATTGACTGAGCTAAGTAAGTAGGAATATCTAGGGTATCTTTGGGTTGTAACATTAAACTGAAAAAACATAAGACCTTTTCATTTACAATTTTAGTTTTATCTTCTCCAAGAACAAACAAAATTGCATCCAGGGTATGTTGAGCACCTTCAAAGAACAAAAATAAAATATAATGAGTAGTTGGATGGGGAATTTGAGACCTCGAGGGAAGTAAAGTATCAGTTTAAATAAGTTTTCTTTATCACTTTAGGGAAAATCTTTATAACTTTGAAGCAAAGTTTCATTAGTAAATTGTTGTAATTTTTAGATGTGGAAGATTGAAATGCATTAAGAATCAGTTCAAGAGTAACTTGAAAGACATTTTCACCCTTTTTAGAAATCATGAAACCTTATGAAAAAAAAAAAGAGACTCCAAGCCAATTGAAAAGTTCAAGAAAATTGTAAACGGAAGGGACAATTATATAACACAACTCCTCATTCTTTTTATTTTTTTTAATTTTTTATTTTTCGGATAGATAAAAGTCAAATGAAAAAAAAAATATCGTAAATATTTTAATCTCTATCAATTAAAGAATTCACAAGAGTTTTAGGATTCATGGGTTATGATTTCTTTAATTTATTTATTTTGGAAGGCAAAAAGAAAACCCGAGACTAGAATAGAAATCTTAAGCATACCCAGTGAAATTGAAGTATTGTATGTGAGTTGGAAGGATGAGGTGGCACTGAAATGATATGGGGGCTTGGAAAATTAACTGGTTAGATCCATTGGAAGCATGCAAACAAATAACTGGTGGATAGGCACAAACCCCACTTTTATATTTGAATCTTTTGGTAGGGCTATATTATTTAACAATCTTCATATGATGTCATATTGATGCAGGAGTGGTGTATGATGCCACCTCAACATCTAAGGTGTACAATCACGTTGGTAGGATCACTCGAGACATGGACTGTACTAACGTGTCAGTTGGCTTAATGTGTAAGATGATTTGATACACGGTTTTATCAAAATCATATAACGCTACCCAAGGCCCCCCTCTAGTAGTTTCAAATGGATGTAGGGTAGGTACCACTTCAATATTGACCGTAGATCTTGAGATCGATAGTATTCACCAAACAGCGCAACGTGGGGCCTCCCCCTTTAAACTCCAACAGGGTGAGAGCCCCATCCTCTCGTCCAATAAGGATGAATGTATATGTGTCTAGTGATTACACCATGGACTTGTGCACTCGTTAAGCTTTAATATTTTGGCAGAACAAACCCACTTTCATATAGCTTATGAGCATGGCTACAACCTAGAAAATGTTAGCTCATGACATGATGATATAAAATTTTGAAAAGGCCTTTTTGGTTTTATCTTTTACCTTTTTTTTATTTTTATAATTTTTTTACATATAGAAGATAAAGATAAGTATAGTGCTATGGGCTCCACATCTACATGGAGATAACATTTTGGAACAAAATGGTAAGAACTGCAGATTAGTGCCTTCACCTCAGCATGGAGTCACATTGAATTAAGTAGCATACAATGAAAAATAAACATAATGGTACTTACATTAGTCACGCCGATATATATAATGAATTAAAGTAGTTGATTTAATAATGGAAGTAATGCTTCAAGGGTTTCCCATCATAGGAAGCTACAACAACTCACCATCCAAGTTTTCCAGCAGAAAAGTATTGTTGTCTTTAACTTCAACAACTTTGAAAAGTCCAAGCAACAAAACATCGAACTTTCCATGTTTTCCTTTTTATTCTTGCCTGTTGTCCCAGTTTAACACCAAATCCCCTTGTTTAAATGCTCTACCTTTTGCTCCACAATAAAAAATATGCTTCATTTTCTCCTGGTACTTTTGTAAGTTATGCTTCACCTATTCCCTGTCCTCTTGCAATTCTATTAACTGATTCATCCTCCTTCTCAGACCATTTGGCTCTTCTTCAATCTCTTGTAATAATTTAGCTACTAGCAAAGCTAACTAATTGGGATACAAATCTGAAGCACCATATACCAATTCAAAAGGAGATTCTCCTATTGATATTTTTTTCGTTATTCTATTTTCCCACAGAGAAGATTTTCGTTGAGTATACTAATAATTCTTGATATCAGCAAAGGGTCTTTTTGAATAATTATGGCTAAGCTCTTATTTGATGACTCAGCCAAACCATTTTCCTATGGGTGATATACAATGGAATGGTTGAGAATAATGTTATATTTCTAGCAGAAATTGATCATACTGATTTAAAGGCTTGTGCATTGTCAGTAACTAATTTTCTTGGGAATCCAAACGTTGCTAAAATGTTCTCTCCCAAAAACTTAATAACAGCAACATCAATTCTTGACCTATTAGGGATTGCTTCGACCCACATGGAGAAATAATATGTGGTAGTTACAAACCATTTATGCTACCCACTAGACATAGGATGAATTTCACCAATGAATTCCAAACCCCATTGAACAAAAGGAGCCTCAACTAGAATAAGAATTAGTGGAAAATTGGGAAGCTTTGGTTTACTCGAAAAGACTTGACCCTTTTTACAAGCTGTGACCTTGAGATTCACTTCTACTAAAATCTTAGGCTAATAAAATCCTTCCATGAGAAGAGTATAGGTTGTCTCTCTCCAAGCATGGTGTCCCCCACATATCCCAACATGAAATTCTTTTATATTATTTTAAGTTTCCCCTTCAGTGAAACATAAAAGCTAAATTCTAGCAAGATCTCTCTAATACAAATTACCATTAGAAATACAATATCTCATAGCTCACAACCTCAAAGATTGAAATTTAGATTTGTCTACCTCTGGAGGGAATTGAGGATATACTAAATAGGATACAATATTTATACCAAGGTAAACATAGATATTTATATTTTATTTTCAAATGAGAGTCACGTCACTTGTTTTCTTTACATATTCTTTCAGATTGTCCTTCTCCATTACTTGTGCTAAACTTGAAAATATCTGATAATTTATTCCCATCACTTTGTAATTTGATTCAGTGAGAACTTTGGCAATGCTTTTTCTCTTTATCAACTTTGTTGGCTTGATATCCATGTCATACTATAGGATTTTCGTTATCCAATGCCCTCGCTTTCCTTCACTATCAACTTGGGTGAGAAAGTCATTAGCTACATTGGCGGGAACATATGTTATGATCCTAGAACTTATAATAAATGTTCTGAAAGATTTAAAGGCTTTAACCAAAGCATAAGCCTGCTTCTCTAGAATATCATATTTAAGTTAAGCATCTCTTAGCACTTTGCTGAAAAAGGTTATTGGATGTTATTTTCCTTCAGCATTTCTTTGTAGTAACACATCTGGAATAGTGGTTTCTAATGAAAAATAAATGATCAAAAATGGCTTGTTATAGTTAGGACTCACCAAAACTAGTGCTTCACCCAAATACTTTTTAATTTGTGAGAAAGAATGACATACTTCCGATGTCCATTTCACTTGCCATTTTTCAACATATCAATAATTTCTTTGACAATCTCTACATATGGGGATGAATCTTCTCAAAAATTTGATTTTTCCAAGAAATGTGTGGACCTCATTTTTATTCCTTATTAAAGGTATATTATTAACCACTTCAACTCTTTTTGGATCAATTTTAACTCTCTATCTAGAGATAGAATGACCCAATAAGTTTCCTTCTTTTAAGGCAAACTCAAATCTCTTAAGATTCAGGGATAGATCATATCTCCTATAGTTTTAAAATATTTGTTGCATATGTTCCATAGGCTCCTCATAAATTCAGAGAAGAAAATTATATCACCAAGGTATATTGCCACAAATGTTTTCTTTTCAACCACAAAAGCAATATCCATGGAACACTAAAATTTTGTCCTTGCATTCATGAGTCTAAAGGGAATTTTTCCATACATAAAGGTGCCCCATGGCATTGTAAATGTTGCTTTCTTTTGGCCTTCTAGGTGTAAAACAATCTGGTTATAACTAGAAAATCCATCAATAATGGACAATCTAACCGAACCCACCACTTTTTGTAGTATTTAATCCATCTTGGGAAGAGGTTAATTATCCTTCAATGATACCTTATTTAGGTTTCTAAAGGCAACACACAATCTTATCTCTCCATTATTTTTTCTTACAAGTATAGGATTCGCTATCCAGAGTGCCTGAGAGGAACTATAATCTTGGCTTCAAAAATATTTTTAACCTGTTTTTCAATTTGTGGCAACAATATATGATTTAGTTGTCTCAATTTTTTCTTGTAGGGCTTAACAATAGGCTTCAAAGGAATCTTATGTTGTATAATTTTAGGGTCATATGTTTTAAAATTTTCATATTTCCAGGGTAATACAATACAATATTGTTTGGAAAGTTTAACATACCTTTCATTAAAAGCTTGTGGTATGCCTTTTGCCAACTTAATATTTGGTTCTTGTTGAGTGCCAATATTACAATCTTTTGTATCTTTCTCTTCAAGTTGCTCTGTATTTTTGACTTGTATGTCATTTGCATCAAGAATCTTTTCTAGAGGGAAAGACCTCTAGAATTAACATTCATATTGAGCTGCAAGATTTTATGATATGCAATTGTGTCTTTCCACCTAGGCTTCATATCTTCAACTTCTAACTCCTCTTCTTGATTTTCATCCTCTTGGTCAATCTGTGATGATGCAAACTCCTCAATTAGATTCATGAAACATTTAATCTTCACATCATCCTCAAACATTTTCCAATGCTTGAGATTATCTTATATAGAGGGTTGACGTTTACTTTCAAATTCATATCTTAGGCGAAAATTTTGGGGAGGCCTGGAAACTTTGGAATAAATAGCTAGGGAATCTACAAGCCTGTTTTGATCCCTAGGAAAGAAATTGATATTAAATGTCTGAAAATAAATAAATAAATGAATGAATAAAAATCCAAAACTTCACTTCTATATGACCTAATCTAGGACGCTTAGTTTGACAGAGTCTTCTAACTTTTCTTACTAGCAACTCTGAGTCCCCAAAAACTACTAAATTATAGATTTTAAGATTTCTTACAGCTTGCAATCCTAAAAAAAAATGCTTCATAATCTATATAATTGTTGTATAAAACTCCAATTTGTATGAAAAAGGAATCTTTTCTCCTTTAGGAGAAACCAATAATACACATGCTCCATCTCCTTCTCTTGAATATACCTTATCAAACTACATTTTCGAGATGGAAGCAACTTGTTAAGCCTCCAAAATTTCCTTTTTTTTGGACAGTTTATTTCTTATCTTTCACTCATTTTACCACTTATCATACCTCTATACCTCCATTTTGAGATAAAAGCCATTAGAGGCATACAAATACAGTGATAAGGTAGAATTACATTATTTTTTCAAATCTAGTAGGAAGACTCTCAAGATTATTATGATGAAACTTATATAAAAATTTTCATTTGAAAAGTGAGTACATAGTTCTTAAATTGATTTACGTTCAAACTTATTTTTATGGAAAAACTTTCTAAATGTTGGTGGTCGACTTAATTGAGTTATCTTAAGTTTATGACCACTCGTGCATCTCGGTAGGTCCGCTTGTAAAACAACGACCTAGCTTAGTTTATTTTTCATTATGAATTCTTTCCATTTCTCATGCTTTGTTTAATTTAGTTGCTTTAGATTTATGATCTATTTTGGTCATTTAATATGCTTTACTTTTTATTTACTTGTTTTTGTCCTCTCTTCATAGGTCAGGCGTTTAGTAAAATTGTAAGAAAACCAAAAATATTTAGTTATTCTTGATTTGAATAGTTTTAAATTTATAGATAATTAGTAATCATTAATGGTTTTAATATGGAATGCGTACATTAGTAATATCAATTAGCTTTGATAAATGGAATCTCATTTCAACCATTTGCTTACTACTTAGAATACACTGCGTTTACATTTCATAGTATAAAGTTTATTGCTTTCCTAGAAATAGAATTCACTACTTTCCTAGAATTAGAATTTACTGCTTTCCTAGAATTAGAATTTATTGCTTTATGGTTTTATGGTTCATTAGGTTAGAAATCAGTATAGAATTGCATTTGTTCTTTCTAGAATAAAATTATCATTTTAATTTAGTAGATTATATCTTTCATTATTTTCTAAGTTCAAAATTTGATGTTTCTCTAGATATTTCCTTTTGAGAAAGAATGTGTGTGTGTGCTCATTTAGATATCTTCATGAATAGGGTTTCATTTTAAGTTTTGCAATTCATTCAATAGATTAAAATTCATTTTAATTGAGGGTCAATTTCCTATCATATATTGTGCAAGTGTACGCACTTGGATTGATAATTTAATGTCAAGTAATTTAACCAACAATTAAATTACCCAACATTTTTGGCACCATTGTTGAGGAAGTATGCATAGGCATTTACTTTCAATTTAGGAATTCTTTCTATTTACACAATTCTGTTCAGGAGGAGCGGTAAGATGAGAGGTAAGAACATGCATATCACGATTGTGGTTGGGTTCTCTCTAACCAAAGATATATTAATTTCATCTCGTATAAGTTGAATTCATTCTTAGATGCATAATTAAAAAATCATATTAAAATCATTTAGGATGCACCTATAGAGAACTAGATTATAGGGGTATATTTGTTAGAGGAAGTGGTTTAATTCTATCATCACAACCACCCCCACTAGACCACGTGGTTTTTTACGAGCCACATCACCTTCCATATCACACATTCCCTCTTTTGCAGGTAGACTAAGACTTCCTAAGGTACAAAGATAAGAAATTCTACCAAAAGAATCACCAAATTGATCTATAGAATCAATGGTAGAAGAATTTACATCCACAGTCGAAGGATTTATATTCCTTTCTTCAAGAGGTAAACAACTCATTGGAAAATAGTTAGAAGTACCTAGTGAAGAAGAATAAGGAGAGGAAGAAGAAAATTTTCTTGAAGAACCATTGATAGAGGAACCAGAGGAAGAGGAACTAGATAAAGAAGAACTATAAGAAGATAAATCAATTGAGGAAACTTACATAATCTCTAAAGAATAAATAATGGTAGAAGGAGAAGGAGAGATATATAATGGAGAAGAAAGACCACCATTTTGTGATGGTATAAGAGGTGGAAGAATTCCTCTTGGAGGAGGTCAAGGTGGTAGAGGTGGAAGAGACAGAAGAGGAAATGATGGGGATCATCATGAAGAGGAGGATCCTTTTGGATTTCCTATTCAAGATACTTATACTACTGCTACTATGAAGAATATTTCCCCATCTGTTCTTCCTAAATTTCATGGTATGAAGACTGAGGATCCAGAAAGATTTCTCTTTGAATTTGAGGTATTATGTAGATATTATGATTATTTGCTTGATACTCAAAAGTTGAAATTGTTTCTAGCCACATTTAAAGATGGGCTCTCAAATGGTTTATCAGTTCAAGAACTAATTCTATAAGGACATGGAATGAAATGAAAAGATTATTCTTAGAGAAATATAAGGATTATTGCATACATCATGACCTTAGATAAGAAGCTTTTAAAATAACCCAAAAAGAAAATGAAAGCCTTGAAGATTTAGTAAACAGATTTGCATATAATGTTAAAAGAGCTAAATTGCATGATTTAGGACTTGATACATTAAAAATCATCTTACTAAGAGATATAAGGGATGAATGTATTGATCTTCTTAGTCTAATGGTTAAATAAGATGTTCCTCAATTGTCATTTTGAGATATTTGTTAATTGTGCAAACATATTTCAAGAGAAAGTCAAATATGACAAGAATATGAGAGATCCAGTTATGTTAAGAGTAAGTAAATTTGCATCGGGAATAGTAAGTCGAGAAAAATGCGTTAATTTGCTTAATAAATTTAAAACTTATATTATTTTTAATCTTAGTGAGCAAATTCATATGCTAAGAATGCAAAATAAGAAAAAAGCCGAAAATGTTGTTTTGTCTATATTATGTCCTAGATGTAGAAAGAAGCATGCATTAAGAGAATTTCCTCTTGATAATATTGAAATGTGTGCTATCTATGTACAGACTTGTGCTACATAGGATTTCCCTTCAATACTAGGATTAAGGGTTGTTTACCAAGAAGTTGGGACAAGTCAAACTCCAAAATAAATTTGTTATGTTGTTCCTAGAAGACCTTGGCAACCTCGTCAAATAGTTATGGCACAAGATCCAAATGCACAATTTCAATCTTATGCACCTCAAATTAATTGGAACACATCCCTACCCTGGAAAAATTGACCACCTCAACCTCTAAATTCATCTTGGTCACAAGGCTGATAGGGTTCCTATGGTATAAATCCTCAATACCCTCAATTGTTTCAATGGTATCCTCAATACCAACCATAGTATTATTCCCCACTCCAACCTCCACAATCCACCAAACCACAATTTTAGCCTCAATTGACTATAAGTCAACCCCTTCCATTACCATCTACTGCATTTCCTCACAAACCAAATCAATTACTTGCATAACCGCTCCCTAATCCCAATAATAAAGCACCTCAGTAGCCCATTTACAATGTTGAAGTCCAAAATTTCCAAGCTTAGATGATAGCTCCTCTAAATTTAAATGATGGCCAACTAAGATCTAGTTGATTTTTACAAAATAAAACACCTAATGTTTCATTCAAGAATATAAAGAGGATAAAACTACTGAAAAGGAAAAGACTCCTCAAAAAGGAAGACAATACTATAGAAATAAACAACAATGAAATAAGACCAACTCCCACAACTCCTCTAGTTGAGCAACCCTCTATATTCTTATAAAACCCCTTCCTTTTCTAGTCTAGGGATTACAAATTGGTAAAGGTATAGAGAAGAAAATAACATTACCAAACTATGATATGTTAGATGAGTTAAAAAATATTTGCATTGAAATCACTTCGCTTCAACCAATAAAGGAAATTCCAATTTTTGCAAAAAGACTAAAGGGGCTATGTATTAGAAAAAGAAAAAAAAAATACAAAGAGTGCAACTAATAAGAAAATTTGCAGAAATTATGATGTGAATAACAATAATTGAAAAATACTTAGATCCAAGAAATCCCATTGTAAAGATCCACATCAATGATATCGAAATTCCAAACACATTGATTGATTTAGGTGCAGTTATAAATGTCATGAATAGGAATACTATGGATAAATTAAAATTAACCAATCTTCAATATACTCTGACATTATTACAATTAGCGGGTAGGTTTTTTAATCAAACTAAAGGGTTTATTAGATGATGTCTCAGTATCCGTAGATTCATGGAGTATCTTGTTGATTTCATTATATTGACTCTCGAAACTAATCTAGGAGGTCATACATTGATTCTTAGTAGGCCATGGTTAGCCACAATCGATGCATTTATTAGTTGTAGATCTGGAGATATGTTTATTTCTAATGGAAATACCACTAAAACGTTCACATTATATCCACTAGTAAGAGAAATATATAAAATAGAGAATGAAGAATGGGTTGAGGAAGATTATGAAGATTATGAAGACATTCAACCAATTCTAACTATCTCACAAAATGATGAGGAAGATCAATTAATGAGTCTAATGAATACTCATGATTTTTCTTCATATTGTGAACAAAATTATTGTGTGCATATGTTAGATCTAGTTTTTAAAGAATATTGTAGTATTGAATACTTTTCATCTCAATAATCCAAAATATCATTAAACTCATCAGAAAAAATTGGCAATTCCCTTCTAGAGATTAATCTAGGAAAAACATTAAACATCAATAATAACCGGCAAAACTTCCAAAATGAACATATGAATAAGCTACTACCAAAACGGTCCTCTACATTTGCATGTGAATATAGACATGAAAGGAATCAATACAAATACATGTATGCATCATATTTATATACAAGAGAATGTCAAACCTGTAAGTAAACCCTAGAGGAGGATCAACCCTAATCTATGGTAGATTGTTAAAAAAGAGTTACAAAAATTGCTTAATGTGAATTTTGTTTATCCAATCTCAAATATTCAATGGGTTTCACCCTTGGTTAATTTTCATAAAAAATGGAAAGTGGAGAGTATGCATAGATTATCGAGAATTGAATAGAGCTACCTTAAAATACCATTTCCGATTAATATTCATTGATCATGTTTTAGGTACATTAGCGGGAAAGAAATATTTCTCTTTTCTTGATGGTTTTAGTGGATACAATCAAATTCAAATTGTACTTGAAAATCAAGATAAGACAACTTTTACATGTCCATTGGGTCGTATTCTTATTGAGTACTTCCCTTTGGTTTATGCAATGCACCTGCTACATTCCAAAGAGAAATATTAGGTATCTTTTCTAACTTGATCCATGATTATGAGGAAGTTTATAAGGATGATTTTATTATTTATGGGAATAATTTTGAAGGTATGGAAAATTTGGGAAAAGTCATTGTTATATGTAAAGAATCTAATATTTCATTAAGTAATGAAAAATTCTTTATGATGTTTAATGAAGGAATTGTTTTGGGCCATCATATTTCAAGTGCTGGAATCAAACTAGATTCATCAAAAGTGGAAATCGTCTCTAAAATTTCAGTACCTACATGTGAAAAGTATGTTTTAAGTTTTCTTGGATTCACATATTACTATATAAGGTTTATAGAAAACTTCACAAATCTTGCTTCACCACTTTTCAAATTACTCACTAAAGATTTTGAATTTCATTGGAATTTTGATTGTCAATTTTTTTTGAATTGTTGAAACATAAAATTTATGAGGTAGATATTCTAAGAGGTCCAAATTGGTTCCTTCCATTTCATATTTCTACTGATGCCTCATATACAACTTTAGGGGTTGTGTTAGGACAAAATTTTAACTCCTTATGTTATATATTATATAAGTAAAATTTAACTTGTGCAAAGTTAAATTATATAGTCACAAAAAATGAGTTTTTAGCAATTGTTCATGATATTAACAAGTTTAGAAATTGCATCACTGTATATGAGATCTTTATTCACACATATAATTATTACATTAGATATATTATCAACAAACAAATCATTAATGGTAGGATTACTATATAGATTTTACTATTGCAAGAATTTAATATTACTATTTTAGATAGTCTAGGAAAAGAAAACATAGTTGTTGATTTCATTTCCAGGATGTAGAATGATAATACTAAGTTTCTTGACACCTACCCATTGAAACCTAAGTTTTGGATCAGATTCGTGGACGACACAAGTGTTGATTGGCCTCATGGGGATGATGAGATAAAAAACTTTTTGAACCATCTTAATAGCATATCCGATGACATCAAGTTTACAATGTAGGTTGAAGAGAATAATTGCATCCCTTTCCTTGATATCCTCATCATAAGAAACAAAGATGGAACCCTAGGGCACAAGTTATTCAGAAAGAAGACACACACCGATAATTACCTTCATGTAGATTCACACCACCACCCAACTTAAAAGATGGGTGTTCTTCAAACCCTCTTTACTATAGCCTATAGAATATAAGATGAGATTCACACCGAAGAAGAGATTAATTACTTAAGAAAAATATTTACAAGCTTAGGATATAATAATAAAGATATCATCAAAGCCATCCAGAAAGCAAGGTATGGAAGCAAAAAAGATAAATATGAAAATCCCCCAACTACTAAGACCTACCTTCCATATATTCGTGGAGTCACTAACAAGCTAGCTAAAGTTCTCATCAAGAAAGATATCAAGACTTCATTCAAACCCATGACGACTACTAAGAAAAGAATGAAATTTACCAAGGACAACTTGGAGCACCTCTAGCAGAAAGGTGTTTATATGATCAATTGTTCTTGTGGGGAATACTATATTGGGGCAATAGATAGGTCTGTTAAGATTAGGCTTAAGGAGAATAGTACAAATATCTGAAATGAAAGAACTTGTTCTTCAGCTTTAGCAGAGCATGCAGGCAAGACAAACCACCATATCTGCTTGGAAAATACGAAGGTCATTGCCAAGGAAAAACATCATTTTAAATGTAAAGTGTGGGAGGCACTTGAAATCATCAAGCACTGACACAACCTCAATAGGGATGGAGGCTTGGAAGTTAGCAAAAAATGGATTTCCCTTCTCCCTTGCAATAAATAAAATGCTCCCCCCTTCATAACATTCCTTACCATTCTTCATCATTTCCACACCTCTGCCCCTTGCTCCTCACAAATTCTTTTTGACCCCCCCTTCTTTGATCTAGTCCTTTGTTAACCTACACCTAGCCCTCTATTACCCCTAATAATAACATTAATTAATATTTCTTATATAACATAAGTGGAAATTAGGTATATTTAAAATTTTATATTGAAACATATTATCAATTAACTATCAACGTGGGTCTATAAGAAATAAAAAAATAAAAAGAACAAACAGTAAAGTCATAAATGAATGCTTCAAATATGTTTTTAATTAATATATTTTAACATAGGTAGAATTTAGGTATAGTTAAAATTTATATTAAAACATACTATCAATTAACCAATAACATAGGTCTATAAGAAATAAAAATTAAAATATTACTAAAGTGACAATGAATACTAAAATAAGAATTCTAATAAGATTTATAATTTAATTAAAAGTAAATTTATTG
>APFE031213301.1:0-15516 GCA_000404065.3 Pinus taeda
GTGGCCGCGTTGGCTCAGGCCGTGGACTGTTTCCCTCTTTGAGGGTTTTAACCACGTCAAAATACTGGTGTATTGATTTGTGATCTGTTTGTGAGCGGTGTCCTTTTGGTGTTCTGTCTGAGGAACTTACCCTGTAAATTCCTACACAAAGTAAGTCTGAGAAGACAACGTCAGACAAGAGTACAACCATTAGAAGCAAGTTACGAAACACTTTGCCAGACAACTCGGTGAGTCTACCACATCTTGACTACAACATAGTTGATGACATGAAGAAAATTCGAGCGAACATCAGTTTTTTCGAGTTAGCCAAAGTCTAGAGTCAACAAGATATCTTTTTGCGTGCGTTGGGACAGATGGAAACAAATAGCGCAACCTATACCAGCTAGGGAGCATGCACACCTCCTGGATCACTATCCACTGTGCTCAATACACTCGGATGGAAGAAGAAAACTCAGGTTTCCCCTCATTCCTGATTTCATTCAAATTTTTCAACTACAATGTTCACAACTACTTGGTTGATTTTGGCGCGACAGCCAACATCATGCCACTCTCCATTGCTAAGAAGATCAATGCACAATGGAACGAAACATCCACGAGAATCATCCAACTTGATAGAACATTAGTACCAGCCACTGGTGAATTGGGAGACATGATCATCCGACTATCTCATGACAGTCGAGTCCACCAATGCATCAACATAGTTGTCGTGGACATATCGGAAGCATATGGCCTGCTACTTAGCAGGGACTGGTCTAGCAAGCTAGATGGATATTTTCTACAGTCTGGTCCCACATGTGGCTTCTGTGTAGGGGCAAATGATACCAAATCTGAGTGTTATTCGAGAGGTATATGAAACATAATGTCACTCCCCTTAACGATGAGAACGAATTGTTGGCCTTCGTAGAACTCATGTTTGGAAATTGCCTCCTGGGAACAACATTGGAGTGTTATCCTACACGACTAGCTCCAACCTCATCAGACACGCAGTTGGGACTCCTTCCTTGCCCAAATGATGGTTATGAAACTTGTACAATTTATTTTTCCGATAGTAGCAGTAGTAGCAGCCATAATAGTAGTAGTACTAGCATGCTAAATGGTCCATGTAAAGACGAGCTGTGGTCCATGATTCTTGATGAATCTAAAACACATAATGGCTCAAGGATCGAGTGTATCTCAGTTGTCCGAAGCAATAGAAAATGCATGATTTCGAGCTGTTTGAAGTTCGAATGCACAAACAATGATGCTGAGTATGAAGCTATCTTGCTGAAAATACAAAGGACTAGCGCTACAAACAAACAAAGCATCTTGGGAACTTATCATGATCTGGAGATGACCAATCTCGGTGAAAACCACACATTGTAGCAACAACAAATCCTTGGCCTCTTGACCAAACAGTACCATGATGGGTTTACACGGGTAGATGATGACCTGAGTACACACAACACGTGAGCAATCCAACATGTGATTCTAGGTAAAGGAGGAGACGAGCCATTACAACAAAGACCAGGTAACACATACATGTTGTTTGCACTCCTTTTACAGAAAAAATTTACTAACATTTTAAGTGGTTGGAAACTCGAAAAGTTCCTCATCATACTTGGTTTTCTAATTTAAATCCCACACGTAAGAAATTTGGGAAAATCCTCTTCATTGAATTCAGGAACTTGAACCCTTCTCGGAATAAAAACAACTACCCCGTGCCATCATCCAAGCCGATGTTGCACACAGTACCTGAAGCAGTGGTGTTGTCTTCACTTGAAGGTCATCTAGAATGCCACCAGGTTCCAGTAGTGGAACCTGATGGACTTGCACTAGTCCACGAGAAGCTTGGCTCACACACTTATCATTTGAAATCAATGGGCATGAGGATTGACAACCTTCTTTCCAATGACCAAGTTCTCAAACATTATTTTCAGTAATTCGGGCCGCACCCGTGCCTATACATAGTCTACTTGTTGTTTGTTGTTTTCATCATGTTTGTTTTGCTTATTATCTTTGTTTTTGCTTTGTTTTATTCTGCTTACTATTTTTGTTCATGTTCGTTTTGTTTGTTTGATATATTACTATTTTTGTTTCCAGAAATAAGTGCTACCAACTACTACGTTCCAGCTTTTGAATAGAGTATGTGGTTGAAATTGGAAGAAACTTGGGACATTGTAGCACTTGGCCAATCTTGTGTCTGCCTTATCTTTTCTTTGTTGCAACCTTCGGCTGATGAAGTCTTGATGAAAAATACGAATGTTCTGCAAGGGAATTTTTGGTCCAACTGTGAACCTATGTCCACACTGGGAAGCCCCATGCCTGTACTCAACCTTCTTCTCTGTGTGTTCAAGCTAATCCAACTAGTAGAAACAGAGAAGGGGAAAGTCTAAACTAGCAAACCTATGTCAGAGGTCTTACATGCTTCTCTGAAGGAACAACCTCTTTTTCTGTCAATAAGTTGGGATCCCTCTTTTGCCCCAAAAATAAATTAGTGCCTATGTGTAGTCCTCTTGAAAAATACAAAGGTGAAAGAAGAGAAAGGCTTCCTGCGCAGAGAGGTGAAGCATGCAACTCCACCGGGGTACTGACTAGGCTCGCTAGTAGTGGAGCAATGTGTGTGTTCCAGCATGACTCCACCGAGGTACTGTCTAGGCCTACTGGTAGAGGAACAACACCAGAGATGAAAACTTATACTCTGAAAATCTTCAACTTGCGAGCTAAACTACCCTTTCCAGATTTGAAACACTGAGATCTAAGCTAAACTTTTGGTTGTGTATGACTGAGTTGGCAAAGGGTGAACCATGTATGTCCATGAGGTAAGTGGGTAAGCTGAAGTAACCTACACAGAGATTCAATAATCCCTGAAAAACCAAGGCCCTGTGCTAGAAATGAACGGAAATAAAGAAGCCGAAGTTCTACAAGTGTGTTGCCAAGTGTTGTAGCAGATACAACCACCCTCCAAAATTTTGGCCTGCAACAATTTCAGAGCCTCCCTTGAGATTTTCACTTGATGATTGCACACACTAGATTTCACTCTGTGAGCTCATGTGCATCTTTGCATCTGCCTTTCTTGCTCTTTTCATTCAAGTTTCTGCATGTTGGTGTCTAATTCATGTTTGCGATCATGTTATGGTTATGCTCAAAGTCTTTGCTTCGTATGTGCTTGTTGTGTTCGCTATGAAAGCATTTGTCACACTCACACACGGAGTCACATTCACTATTGTACAAGAGTTGTCTAAATCATTGAATGGTCAATCACGAGTGTCACTCTTGTCAATTGCACCTTTGGTCAGTCATGTTGAGCATGTGTGTTTGGATGGTTTAGGTCATTTCATTGTCGAGCCATGTGAGTGTGTGTTCGTATGATCACCTATGTATATTTCGATCGTTCACACACTTAGTCATTTTTGCTAAAGTTTTGACAACCAGACTCCCCTCTGACAGCCGGACCATCACCCTGCTTTCGACTCGATCGACTGTCAACCAGAATAATGCAAAAGCACCAAGCTAGTCTTTTCAATCTGTGTTGCCTGCAAGCATTTCAATCAACCCTCATGCTGGCCACCCAGACAGTTAGACCCAGCAGTTACCTCAGGACTGAATCCCCTCAAAATTTGTGTAGAGGCCATGGAACTTGCTCCCTCAACTGACTAAGGAAATTGCACAGACAGGTCGGACAAACACCAAGTTCCTGTCCTTGTCTCCCTCAGAAAATTGCACAGTTTTCCCTGTCAGTCATCCCGACAGTCGATTGATTGTTGATTTGAGAAATTGTGTAGTGTTCATGAGTAGGCATTTCACTACCCATTAGTCAGCTCATCTCATAAATTGTGTAGAGATGATCAGCAGGCCGACCTCTCGGCCTCAGTGTAGTCTCCCTTGCGAGCATCCCCTAACAGTAGGCTGTCAGTTCCCTTTGGGAATTACACAGTTTTTGCTACCAGTGTCTCCAACAGCCAACTAGAAGTTCCCTCTAGGAATTAGGCATTTTTGGATGCTAGTGACCTAGCAGCCAACTACCAGTTCCCTATGGGAATTGCGCAGTTTTCGCTGCCAGTCTCCTGAGTAGTTCCTCCCAAAAACTGTGCAATTTCTGCCTGCTGACCCTTCATGCACACTTGCCCGTTCCTCTGGAAAATTGTGCAAATCTAGATATTCATCCCCCACTGCCCGTTCATTCTGAAAAATGTGTAGAGCATGCCTGCCTTGCCTTCTAGTAGTCTATACTGTCCCTCCCAAAATTTGTGCAATTTTTCCTCCCAGCTGAGCCAGATCTTGCAAACAGTCGCTATCATATTAGATTGCGCGTCTTCATCACTCTGTGACTTTTGCACAGTTTTCATCAGCAGTTCCCGGAGCCATCATCCCACTTCGAAACCTTGTTATCTTTCCCAGTCACCTGCATCCGAAATGATCATGTGTCATGGAAGACTAGGAGGTTTTGGATTTGATGTTGTTTTGTCACGAGTGACTGCATGTACAGGTGTACCAACAAACATGGAAAGACGATGAATGGGATGAACGAAGGGAGCACATGCAGAAGGACAAGTTCACCAATGGATGAATGAATGATGCATGCAAAACAGATGAACACAACGAACATGCACCTTCGTGAACATATGATCCTGTCAAGCCTCCCAACATGCAAGAAAGGAACAAATTGTTAAAGCTTCATCAAGTGAACCAAGGACCATCGAAGACTCTGTGCATTTTTCCATGCAGAGGTGAAGCTATGATACATCATGAAGACATCCATCACCTAGCAGTATTGTAGCTTGACATGCACTCCAGCAACAACACGAATGTACTAGCACTGTCATGTCAAGTCATGTTGAGTCACGTCATGAGTCATGTCGCCCAAATCTCCACTATGGGCGTGTTGTCAATCAATGTGATGTAACGTGGAAGTCTAAGAGACCCACTTGTTGAAAAAAGAGTCATGTAAGTCGAAAGGTCATGGAAGTTGAACGGTCATGAGGGTTGTCAAACAACCATAAGGGTCAGTTTCACCCTTGGCTATAAAGACCCCCTCATTTGTACATGAAAGGAATTTTCACCTCAACTCCTCCCACATAGCCAAGAGAGTCTGTAATATTTTCTTTGAGGAGTAAGTAGTGGCTCCAACGCCCCGCACTCGGGGTTAGTGATGTATGGTGTAACGATGTGTCTTGGAACTTTCGCTTAATTCAAAAGCCTACTAACAGGCCAACACGTTTTCGCACATGTATTGTATTTGTTGTAAGACTGATATCTAACACTTGTAATGCATGTTGCTTTAACCTGTGTTCTACATCTGAAATGCTTCATTTGTTGTAATGCATAATCTGTTAATGGAAATGTGTTGTATATGCTGTTAATGTTGTCTTTCCTGTGTAGACTGCTCTCTTGGACATCAACCAAACCTTTCACATGAAATTTGCTGTAACAACCATTGCACTCGTTCGAACTGATCTGTTGAGTGTTGTATGTGTTATCTTACCTTGTATGTTATGACTGCTGCATCCATGTGGACTACTCCAGAAGATGTGCATGTCTTATTGTGTTGTGTGTTCCTAGCAGTGTTGGGACTATTCCCAATCGACCTGGAACTCACTCTCACCCTATCCCTCGACAGTGAAAGAACCACTGACACAAGTGGAGATTACACTCACCGGGCATGTGAACCTCACTTCTCTAAGACAAATTGAACCACTCTCCTATGTTGACAAGAAAGAGTTGAGGAAAATCCTTAAGACAATGGCAACCAGACCATCATATCGGATGGGAGTCCCACACCAAACGGTGTGAGGTCTAGTTGGGACTTCATACTGGGGTGATCCCCTGAATGTTGGCGGGTCCAACGCCTTCAACATATTACCATCATATCTAGTTCGTTGAGAGTTTTTTAGTGACAAAAATTTCAGCTAAATTCAACTCCCAGATCAAAAGGTATCCCTATTTGAAGTTAGACCAACTAGATTTCACCATGTCAGCAAGGTATTGCCATGTGGTACTAACATGTGACCCACGTGGACTTTCCATATCATCCTTGATAGTCTCACACCTCCATGATTCCTACGTGGTGTCCATGTAGATGCCATCTAATACCATCGATACCTTCCACATGTGCATAAGGCTGTGGGATCCACTAGCTCGACCCCATCACGTTTGCAACATTTCTCCCTTATAGTCAACCCACCTATTTATGTCATCCCTATTTTGGGTTCCTCCAAAAGTCTCGTAGACTATAGAGCTTAATGGTTTTCCCACACACATATGTAATCCTAGTTGCGGGTCCTTCCAACAACTTGTAGACCATAGTAACTTTTGGGGTCCCACCCATGCATATGTCACCTTGGTCATGGATCCATCCAACAACCCACAAGCTAAAGAACTTGGTGGGTCCCTCCGGTGCATATTTCATCTCGGTTGTAGATCCATCCAACAACTTGCAAGCTATAGAACCCAATATTTCCCTCCCACACATACATCATCCCAACCCAAACTTCCTCCAATAAATTGCCGGCTAGTTTACTTTGAGAGTCCACTTGCTGTAGGTCGTGCAAACATCATCTTGGTCTCAACTCCATTTAATAACCCACATTCCAGTTTACTTGAATAACCATCTTGGCCTCGACTCCATCCAACAACCTATAAGCTAATTTAATTTGATAACTCGCTAGCCGTAGGCCGCACAAACATCACATCGGTCGTTGATCCTTCCCATTACAGTTATTTCTAACTAACAGAGCCTAGTGAATTGCAAAACATATCAAATTTTGTTTTACCAACAATGAATATAAGGGGAAACTACTTGAAATCTGGTTCTTTGATCTTATGGCACAAGGAACCAAGGCCAAGAGGCCAATGATGGTAAGAAATTAACAGTAGCAAGGGAAAGCACCTCTAATCAATAGAAAACAATATTTTTGAGTCAAGAAAGGGGTCAAAGCCCCAACACCAATTCACACAACACTCATAGCTTATTGAAGGGAAATACACTGGTTTACTTAGACCATACTGGTCCACTTATAAACTCATTCAGAGAGACTCGATCAACAATTGGTTAATATCACACAAAATTATAAATCATTCATAACGTAATGATGAAAATCATAGTCCATAATAATTGAGCATAGTCATGCAAATTCATATCCCAAACATGAACAAAATCATTGAACAACATAGTCCAAACATACATACATCCATATACATACAAAATATTGCACCAACCATGAGGTTAGCTTTGAACAACATTGAAATCTACTTATCTTTGTGTTTTAAGAAGGTTGGAAACTAAATGAGGGAATTCAACTCTCCACCCAACCATAGGCTATCTACATTGTAGTATTCCTTGCGACTGACCAACCTCAAGCTAGATTTAGAGGCCAAGGAGTTAATTTCTTAAGGGAGTTCCACAGCAATAATAGGTCAACCAGGTCAAAGAAAGAGTACATTATCTAGGTGGTTTATCAATTTCCTCATGTAGTAAGCACCACAGTGACTCTTCTACCTATCTAAAATAGATTAGAGGGATTCATCCAAGGCTTAGTGAAATTATGATTTGTCTAGGAGAATTATCTCAGTCTATCGGTGGTTTACTATCCCATTCAACAAGCTATATGTAGTTTATCAACTTTCTAGCAAGCACTAAGTGAATCAATGTCTCCATCAAGTCTTCATTGGCTAATTTAGCATTGACATATAACCATTGGTCACACTGAATTTACAAGGTACAATGTCCCAATACAAGACATTGGTTCAATACTACTTCTACTCCGAATCCAATGCTACAACACTCCATATCCTTCACTATATTCTCTGTGTTCTCTTCTTCCTTTGTGTGTTCTACTTACAATGCTCCCCCTTTTTTTTTCCTCCTTTGCTTACTCACCCTCTGTTTCCGTCTTTTATTTTGCATATTTTATTTTCTCCCAAAAAATCCCATGGGAATAGAGCTAGCATGGGCCTCGTTATTCACTTAGTAAACCCATGCTCTCTTCATTGTTTGTAGTCCAAACATTAAATTTTCCAGGGTGATAGAATTGAATGAAGTGGGTGTGGTTCTTGGTAATCAATTGCATAAGTAACTCTTCCTGCCTAGACCTTTGAATCCATGTCCACTCCTCTAACTCAACCATAAATTTCATTTTTACATTTAATTTATTTTATGTTTACACATAATGTCTTAGCCAACCATGGAATCCATGTTGGAATTACACAGTCACAATTTTACATTGCAAAAATAGGGCTAATGTGAGGGATGTTACATGCAAAGTGGTGTTTGGAAGTCCCTACATGTACATGTAGGATGCAATATTTATGTGGAGAGACAACCAATACTAGATCATAAAGGATGGAAAATTGTTCACCGTCAATGTACACAAAGGCAAGTCGAAAATTTCGCTGGTAAGAGGCAACCAGACCAATAAATTGATCAGTTTTAGCAAGAAGTTTTTTTTTACTATTTTTAAGAGAGAATTAGTTTATAGAAAAGAGAAAAGGAATCCTGAGAGGGGTGTACTGAGAAACATAAAAAAACAACTTGAAGAGTGCTACATGATTACAAGGATGTGTTTTGGGAGGCTAAAGGGTTACCACCCAAGGGAGAAGTGGAGCATGTGATCCAATTATTGTCAGGATCCCCATTGCCAAACATTAGGTTGCACATGAAATATATTATAGAAGCAAATGAAGTGAAGAAATAGTTTCAACAACTACTGGAAAATGGTGTGATTTTATTGACTACATCACAATGTGGGTTACCCATTATCATAGTGCTAAAAAAGATGGAACTTGGTGGATGTGTATTGATTAAGGGTGTTGAACAAAATCACCAAGAGGGATTAAAGTCTGGATATCACTAGGTTTGAGTTAGAGAAGAAGATACCTAGAATACAACTTCATAACCAGGAAATATTTGTATGAGTGGTTAGTCATGTCATTTGGTCTATGCAATACACCAACTATGTTTATGAGGTTAATGGATGATATATCACACTCTTTTATAGATTCATTTAATATTGTCTATTTGGATGATATAATAGTATACAATGATATCTGAGAAGAGCACATATCACATTTGAATTAGGTCCTGGAGAGATTAAACAAGCACCAACTACTAGCAAACCTAAAGAAGTGTGAGTTTGCACGACATTCTTTGGTGTATCTGGGGTATGTGATTATTGGAGGAGAGTTGAATAAAGATCTTGCATAAATGGATGCCATCATGAAAGGTACGATGCCTACAAATGTTTCTTAGGTTAGTATTTTTGTTGGGGTGACATAGTACCTGAGGAAGTTCATAACCTTATTTTCAATGGAAACAACATTACCCCATGCCATAAAAAAACGTGGCAAGAGTTTCTAGTGGGGAAAGGGTTAACAAAGGGCCTTTGAGGAGCTAAAGAAGAAGATCAGTCAAGCACCAATTATGGAATTACCAAACTTGCAACAACCCTTTGAAGTGGTGGCATATGCGAGTGGTTACATTATGGGAGCGGTCCTTATGCAGGGAGGAAGGCCTGTATGTTACCATTTTGAAATATTTCTTGGGGCAATTCTTAATTACGCTACCTACGACAAGTAGCTCTATGCCTTGGTGCAAGTTGTGAAGAAGAAGTGCAAAAAATATTTGATGGAAAGGAGATAGTAGTCCACATAGACCACCATCCACTATAATAGCTATAGGCCCAAAGTAAGCTACAACAAACCAAAAATTACAAGTGGATGGGGTGTCTACAATATTTTCATTTAGTGATCAAGTATAAGAATGGAAATACAAACAAGTTGGATGAAATTATTTAAATTCCACCCATATCAAATATCACAACTTTGAGAACTCTAATGCACATGGAACTATTCACCCATGATGCATATATAAAGGAATATTCAGAGGATGAGGACTTCAAGGAATTGTTTCACTGGTTGAGGAGCTAAATTCATGTGCACGAAGATGAAAACACAATTGAATACCATCTCGAGGATGGGTTAATCTACAATCTAGATAAGTTATGTGTTCCTAAAGGTGAGTAAATATAGATGATTAGAGAGGCTCACACCTCCAAGGTTGCAGGGAACTTTGGTGTAGGTAAGATAGTGGCCAACTAGTAGAGGTATGTGTATTGACCCACGATGCAAGAACATATAGTTAGGTTTATAAGAGGATGCATGATTTGTTGTACCAACAAGCCTTGTAATAGGAAACTGGGTCTATATTTTCCTTACCTACACCCGCTCATCCTTGGGAAAGATTTTCCATGAAATTTGTGGGCGGTTTACCAACAACTAGGAAGGGACATGACTACCTGTTCGTGGTAGTTGGCAGGTTCAATAATATGTGTGTTTTGATGCTCTATAAAAAGACCATCAATGTATAATAAGCCATAAAATTTTTATTTGGATAGGTATGGGTGCACTTTGGGATACGAAGGAGCATCATTTCAGAAACGGACAAAATAATTCTCAATGCATTTTGGACTACATTATGGGAGAATATGGACATGAAGTTGAAGAGGTCTATAACATTCCATCCTCAAACAGATGGAAATACAAAAGTAGTCAACAAGACTTTGGTGAAACTTTTGAGGGGTTAGAATTAGAAGCGCCCAAATACTTGGGATGAAAATATGGTATATATACAACACTACTATAAAAAATAAATCCACACTTCTACCGGTAAGTTTCCATTTGAAACTTGTTTTGGATATTTTCCACCTTCACCTTTGGATATTACATATAGCTAATAAGGAGGAGTGAAGGAGGATATTACAGTGGATGCCTTGAGGGATGGTAAATCTATTAAGAAGATTAGGAAGATCCATATATACGTACAATAGACACTAGAAAAGTAACATGAAAAATATAAGGCTAGGCACGATCAACATGGAACATGGAAATCATTCAAGGTGGGAGACATAGTATGGTTATAATTGAACAAGGGGAGGCTACAAGGTCATGGTAATAAAATAAAGGCTTTGTGGTATGGTCACTTTGAGATACTGGAAAAGGTGGGAAATAATGCTTATGGACTCAATCTACCCCCATATATGTATATTTACTCAATCGTGAATATAGAGAATCTGAAACTCTATGAGCCTTCCATGCTAGATTAGGAAGAGGCATAGGTACTACTTTCTGTAGAGGATTTGGCACCAGATGCTTAGGCAGAGTTGGCAGAGGATACAATTCTACAGAAGTAATCCAAAATTACGAGACATGGGCAACATGGCTTCTGGTAGATTGGGATGAAATGACAACTTCCATGTAAAGCTAAATGGTATACCTAATAGAAGGTGGAGGAAAAATTTCCTTGGCTCATTCAATAATATATTTTTGGCATCAAAAAACTCTAAAAATTGGGAGGTGTGATCTGGATTGAATAATTATATTGTTTGTCATCTATGTTGATGATTTTAGAGTGGGAAAAGTGATCAACTCAAAAGACCATTTTTACTAGCAAGACCCAGTTTGGAAAATTCAAGTCTCAAATCTTCCACGAGAATTTTGAGGCATTAAATGACATTTTTTGGGGGTAAAACTTTGCTACTTTAGTTACTCACTATTTTTTCCTATTATACACACAAATACCTTTCCAACAACACAAAAATCATCTCAATTGAAGTTTTTATGCAAAATATATACCACTCAAAAATTTATCTTCTTGTTTTGTCCACCATAATTCGAGAAGACGCCACATCAGTCCCATTACTCATGGAAAAAGGGGTTGTCCATGTGATCATGATGAAGAAGAATCTAAAAGAGTCCATATTTCAACTCTGGTTAAGTGTTGAGGGAGTCAAATCCAATCACTAGTAAGCTATCAAGCTGTGTTATCACTAGGCCACGAAGAGGAAAAGGGATTCCAATATTTTTAATGCATTTGTTCCATAGATGAACATAGTAGTTGAGAGGGATATAGAGAGAGCACATATAGAGGATTTTTGCACTGTAGTAGGCCATGGGCCACATGCCTTACTTCTGTGTACTCACAACCATTTTCCATTTAGATAAAGAGCGCAAAGCAACCTTACTTTCTAGTTGGGTTTTCTCCTAAAAGAGTTCCCTAGGATATCTTGTGTCAAGTGATGAGCCTTGATATTGCAATAAGAACGCTGCAAATCCCAAGGCAAACGAATTTAATTATCAACTCGGGGTTCGTAAAAACTTAAGAGGTATCGACACTATATGTGGAGCATACAATGTGTCCTTCCTTTGCCATCATGAGAGAATAGAAATGCTGCCTATTTGCAGAAATGAAAGACTAAATTTAAAAATTCTTATAAAGTAACATGAAATCTTCTATCTACTTATTAACACATTTTTCTTGCAAAAGCACCCTATTTTAACCCTATTTGTCACATGTGATTTTTTAAATAATCTAAGCATGAAATCTGATCTAGAGAGTACTAAATGTTATGTGCATGTGTAAATATAAAATAACTCATTTTTTAAATCTTTTTGCTTTATAAATGCAAATGCTAATCTTTCCTTGATCTTTGGCAGGGGAGACAGGTGTGGAGGAAGAGGGGTACAATGATTTTGATGGCTTGGAGGTCAAGTAGGGGCCTAATCCCAACTTCAAGGATGTTTTTTCTTAATTTAGGCTCAAAACAGGCCGCTACAGGATTTCCTATAGGATGTACTAGTTCTCATACAGGATCCCCTATTTTACTATAGGATGTTACAAATTTACTATACAAAATTATAATTCATCGAATGACCAAGAAAATAAAATCAAAATTGGATGGGACAATTTTTTTTATTGAATAGGATGTATTGGGTCTCCATTCCAAGTGGAATCTCTCAAAAATACCTCTGTTAACCCATGCTAAAAAATAACAAAAAATTACTAGTCTAAAATCTAGAAATTCGAGAACTAGTGAGCTAGTAAATCCATCAAATGCCTAACCTAATCAAGTGCAAATTCAATGGGGTAAATTTTGTTATTAAATAGAATTATTTTTTGGTTTAATTCAAGTGGAACCAACTCGATTGAAGCTCGTTAGCATTCTCTAAAAAATAACAGAAATTTACTGCTAGTTGCCACAAAGGAGTTCCAGAAATCTAGATTTGGGAATAAGAAGATTAATCCAGGTAGCCCAATGGTTACTACGACCTTCTAAATATTTTCCAAGGATGAAATGATGCTGGTGATCATGAAAAAGAAATGACATCAATGATTTAACCCAATCCTACAACAAGAAATCATTAATACTAAATGCAAAAATAGAAAGAAATAAAAACAAGGGATGCATGTGAATAAGAAGTGAAAAGAAGGAAAAAAATGATACAAAAGGGCTTCAAGGCTCCTGGGATGGCCAAGCCTAAGGAAACTAAGATACCTATGGAGGAGAACAAGATTTATAAGCTGCACATGACACCAATCTTCATAATTTTCATCAATACAATTACATCCCTGCAAGAAAATACAATGGAACTGCAAAAATACAAGTTCCCTCTACAAGAACACTAATGAAATTCTCCACTAGAGGAAAATTAAGCTTGGTAATTATACAAAATGATTAGGAATCATTCCACATGAATGGAGGAAGCTTTCCCCACCAAAATCCCTTGATTAATGGACCGGGTTCCCAATACTAGGAATCTGCATTAGATGGCAGGGAACACAATCCTAGATTTTCTCAATCATTGGAGTTCCACAATCTGTGCCATAATTCCATAATATCTTGTTGATTTATTATTTAATAGTGATCCTCCTGTAGTAGGGAGCAAGTGCCTAAATTATCTCCTCCTCCAAATCTTCATAATCTGCCCAATATTCTCATAATATTCCACAAAAATAAATAATATTAGGCACAAATACGCAATTATTCATAAAACTTCCTAATGAATATATTAAAGTTAAAAATACATTATCTAATGAAAAAGGAGAGGTTTAATGTGCTGAAGGATGGTCATATGCCTTAATTTATATTTAATTTAGAGGCATGGGCCTTAATTCATGTCTAATTTAGAAGCCCATCATACTCCCTGGTGAAAGTGTTGCTCATCCTCTGAGCAACTTAGTGACCTCATTTTGACTCATTCATGAAATGTAGGTTTTAACCCTGTACAGAAATTACCTGCATACGAATTCTAAAACACAGGAATAAACACTACAAGAGCATAACACATAAAACACATGTACACAGAGATTTTCCCCTGCCCCAAAACTGGGACTACCAGATTGATTTTTCATTATGTTCCTTTCAATGTTACAATACATATATATACATGCTGAAGCATCTAATACCATGGACTGAAAACCATCGCGCCCAAAACCATGTGAGAAACCATGCACAAAACCATAGGTAGGTTCGCCCCACCTAATATAGTGACCAATTTTTTTTTCCTTCGGGTTTTTCCCTGGACCTCGAAGAGTGGGGCTACTCACCCCCTCAAACCCCATAGATAAGGGGGTTTCCACCCCCCTCAAACCCCCTAGATAGGGGGGGCTGCCACCCCCCCATGTGACCCCCCCATTGTGCAATCGACGCAATGAAAGGGGGGCTTCGCCCCCCTCTAACCCCCCGGTTAACTAGGTGGGATAGTCATGGAAATAATATAACACATCCCAACATTCTCCCAGTTGTTGTTTTCTTTCCACAGGGGGCAACAAGAGAGCTTAGTCATTTATCTATCCCTGCAACGCCCATTGTTTCTCTACGCCAAGGGAACTTCTCAGAGCTCACATATTTTGTCACCTTTACTAGCAACACCTTCTTGTCTTCTATCATATCCCTCACAAAGTGATATTGAACATCAATGTGCTTTGTCTTTGAATGTAAGCAAGTTTCTTTGCCAATAAAATTGCACTTTGGCTGTCACAGTCTATCCTCATAGCTCCCTGTACTAACTCCATACTTGAACACAATCTTTGCAACCAAACTACTTCCTTGCTTGCATGAGTGGCTGCCATGTATTCTGCCTCTGTAGTTGTTAGTGCCACTACAAATTGTTTCTTACTCATCCAACTGACTGCACCTCTAAATAGGTTAAACACATACCCACTTGTAGCTCTTCTTTGATCTAGATCTCCAGCCCAGTCTACATCAATAAAGCCACGAATATCCAAAACTTTGTCCAATCTTGGTCTTCCTTGGTAGCACAAACCATAATCACTAGTGCCATGCAAATACCTGAAAACCCGCTTCACTGCTGTCTAATGCTCCTTCCCTAGTTTTGACATAAAGCTACTCAATACTCCCACTACATGTGTAATGTCTAGTCTAGTACATACCATCGGATACATCAGGATATCGACTGCACTTGCATATGGAACATGGGACATGTCCTCTTCCTCTTCTTGTGTCTTGGGACACCGTTAAGCAGATAACTTTACACCTATAGGAATAGGAACCTTCACTGGTTTACTATCTTGCATATTAAACCTCTGTAATATTGTCTCGACATACTTTCTCTGGTTTAACCAGAGCTTCCTCTTTTCCCTATCTCTTTTAATTTCCATGCCCAAAATATAGTTTGCAACACCAAGATCTTTCATGTTGAATTTGGAGGATAATTGGGTCTTCAAATATTAGATAATTTCTTTTT
>APFE031213301.1:18573-46827 GCA_000404065.3 Pinus taeda
TAGACAAGGCATGAACATTTTGGCTCTCCATATTTTTCCATCTCATCTCCTCCATCAAAAAGGATGAGACTATTTCATCAAACTGCAAGGCAGTTGCATTGTTACCTATTGCAATAACCAGACTATCCCACGAATCTGGTAGAGAACACAAAAAACTGATGCACTTATCTTCATTTGAAATTTTAATATCAACAAATAATAATTGACTTACCACAGTATTAAATGCGTTCAGATGCTCTGTCATTGAGTCTTTATCTTTCATCATTAGGTTATACAACTTTTTTCGTAGGAATAATTTATTCACCAGAGACTTAGATTGGTACAAAGTCCCTAACTTGACCCACAAAGGCTTAGCCGTAGCTTCCCCTGATACATTCAACATTATTGAATCTGAGACATATAATCATATTGTGCTCTTTGCCTTCCAATCCAACTTCTTCCATTCTTCATCGGACATTCTCGTTGGTTTAGTACCCGGATCTACCGCGATCCACTTATCTTTATCTACCAATAGATCCTCCATCTTCAGTTTCCATAACTCAAAACTCTGACCATTAAATTTCTCGATCTCTATTTTTCCACTGCTCACCATCTTCTTTCACCACCGGAATAGATCCCGTAGATCTCCCACTGAACAGGGTCTACCACAAGCCTGAGTGAAACCCCTCAGCAACAAAGACATCCCCTTGAAGCCAAAACATCTCTGATACCAAATGTAGGTTTTAACCCCATACAGAAATTACTTGCATACAAATTCTAAAACACATAAAATAAAAAATGCAAGAGCATAACACATAAAACACATGTACACAAAGATTTTCCCTTGGATCCCAAAACCGGGAATACCAGGTTGATTTTTCATTATGTTCCTTTCAAAGTTAGAATCCATATATATACATGCCTAAGAATCCAATAACATGGACATAAAACCATGTGAGAAAACCATGTAAAAAACCATAGGTAAGTTCGCCCCACCTATTATAGGGTCCAAATTTTTTTCCCCAGGGCGCTACCCCAAACCTCGTAGAGGGGAGATACCTGCCCCCCTCAAAACTCCCTGTAACCCCCCAGCTGCACAATCAACGCAATGAAGGGGGGTCTCCTCCCCCCTCTAACTCCCCAGTTAACTAGGTCGGCTAGTCATGGAAAGAATATAACACAACCCAACATTGGTGGCCTCTCTCTTGTGCATTGAGAATCTTGGTTGTAAGTTCTGTAAGGAGAAGCCCAAAAACATATTTGTGCAAAGAAAAATCATTGTTTCTTGAGACCATTAGCTTGGCTTCTTCCCCTTATTCAAGATGGGTTCTTGAATGTTTTTCAATTTAGCAAGGTCTTCCACATCCTTATCAACTTTCTGCTACCTTGTTCCACCATTTAGAAACCTCTAAAACCTTCAAAATGCTTTTAGATGAGAACTAGGACATCCTGTAGTAATTCCTGTCAAAACTATAGGAAACCTATAGGAAACCCTTTTAAAACTATAGAAAAATTGTTTTGAGCATAAATGATAGTCTGAGCTTAGGGTAGGCCCTTAACTTGACTTCCATGCCTTTCTCCCATTTCTATAACATCTTTTAGGCCTTGGAAAAAAGCTAGAAAGAGATTAGAGACCTCTTGGAAATCCTATTTTTATCACTACAGTTTGAGCTCTATTTTGATGGTGAATGCCTCATTTCCTTTTGTTGCCTTATTCTTCTCTTTTGTGGCCTAGATGATTGCCTAATGGCCTTGGAGTTCTTTGTTTTGATTAGGTCCCTCTTAGGTCCTTCCATTTTGGTGTTTAGCATAATTTGTTAATTTATTCCTTCTTGTAGCAACATTACGCCTTCCTATAGTAGTCATTCCTCCTCTTTTAGGGTCTTCTAACTGTATGGAAGTGATGAGAAATGATGAAGAGGCCTTGGATGATGATGCTAAGGTTCAGATGGAGTAGTGCAGGTTTGTGAAAATGGAGAGGATACTCTGTTTGTTTTTTTCAAGAAATTTTTAGGGCGAGATAGGGTTTGTTCTTGAAATTATTAAATGGGATGGATGAATGACGGATAGATAGTGAATATGAAGTGGATGGAGGGCTTGGAGTGTTGTGGTGACTTAACCTTTGTAATTTTTTTTCTTTTGACTGCTGTCCTCATTCCTTGAAATCATCACCCTCCATAATTTGACTTTTCAACATTGCATGAGTGAAGGAGTGAGATGCAATTAACTAGTTGAAGGCCACTAAGACTGTTGACCCATCCTTAGCTTATAAAACCTCATATCTCATGCATTGAAAACAAATTTCTGACTATAATATGCTCAAGAGAAGAGGCCAAGAATATTGCATACCTATACCTACTTGATGGTTGTTGGAGAGACATGCATGCTACTGTTGAGTTGATGTTGTTGTGCTTCTCATGACTCAGGTACATCTTCTTGATTGCCTTTTTCTTTTTTGTTGATCTTATTTTGTTGATGGGTTGTCTTCTTGTTGATGTGCAAGTGATGACTTTCTATGTTGCTGTTGAGCTATGGAGGAGTTTCATTGTGCTTGTAGTTATGCTTCTCCTCTTTCAATCATGGTGCTGAAGGTTAGGCCTGGAGCCCGTTGTTACTTCCAAATAGGTTGTTGTAGCTACCCCTTTTTTGAATGTTTGTGTCCTTTCCTTGTTGGAGGGTAAATAGGTATTGGAATGTGTGGAAAGGTGTGGCCATAGAGTGACATGGTCATGATGGGTGTTGGTTGAGATGTGGTGAAGTCATGTCCTTTTTCTCTATCCAAAAACAAGCCCGCATCATAATTTTTCCATCGGACTTCCTTTCCTGTAGATTTTCAGAACTTCCTGTAGTACTACAGGAAACTCCTATAGTAATTCAAGACAACTTCTTGTAGTAGACTTATTTTGTTCATATCTCCCAAACGGTACTCTATTCTCTTGTTGGGATCTAGACCCTTGCATACACATGAAAATAAATTTTATCAACAAGAGTAGGTCGAGATAGATGTACAAAAGATATATTTTTTAATAAATGCAAGGAGGAGATATGTCTTAATATCCACAAAATTGAATAATTTAAATAATGTGTTATGAAGAAAGTTCATATATGTAGCAGAATAATCAAAATATATGAAATATGTCCCGTATAAGATCATCTCAAAATTTCTTGCCTCTAGGCTCAAATATCTCCTGCCCCTTTTGATCTCGGCCAGCCAAGGGGGTTTGTACTGGGGAGACAATTTTTTGATAATAGAATATTACTTCAAGAGGATATATATTCGAGTTGGAGAAGAGGGGATCAAGGAATGATAATAAAATTGGATATGGAAAATTCTTTTGAGATGTTTAGACATAGTTTCTTATTGAAAGTACTAAAAAAGATGGGGTTCGATGCAACCTTTACAAAGTGGATTTCCCTTTACATCTCTCCTCCTTGGATCGCCCCATTGGTCAATGGTAGGGTTGGTGGTTTCTTTAAAGCCTCTAGGGGGTTGCGCCAAGGCTGCCCTATCTCACCTTTTCTCTACATAATTATTGCAAACATGCTGAGTAGAATATTAGAGAAAGATCGTGGCTCTCATCTCCTTCTTGGGATCAGATATAAAGAGGGAATCAAAAGTATTAAACATGGTCAATTTGTGGACAACACCATTCTGTTAGGTGGTGCCTCTGTTTTGATTTCCAAGAGCTTCAAAGGGAATCTATATCGGTTCCTTAGAGCCTCAAGAGGAGACACAAATCACAAAAAAATCCATATATACACCTAGACTATCTCCCCCTAGAAAGCAAAAAGGATAGAAGAAATTATGGGATTCTAAATAGTTAGGGATTGGAAATATTTAAGCTACTTAGGAATACCTATCTTCCTAAGAATAGTAGCTCCCTATGTTTGGAAAAAATTCCTTGACAAAATCAAATCCCAAATCGTGAATTGGGGAGGAATCTAGCTTAGTAATGCGTGGAGGACCATACTTGTGAAATCAATGTTATCAACAATCCCTCTGTATAAATTGTCTTCCTTTTAGGCTCCTATGCATGTTCTGCATCAACTTTGGATTTATATTAGAAAATTTCTTTAGGAGGGAGGAAAGAAAGAAACAAAAAAGTTCCACATGGTAAACTGGAAAACTATTAGAGCAACAAAACAACATGGAGGGCTTGGTATAAGAGACCCCACTATGGTCAATATGGTAATGGGGGCCAAGCTGTACTGGATCCTAAAAATGGAGATTGATAAATGGTGGGTGCAAGTAATGAGAGAAAAATATATACACCAGCACAACAACAAATATGATCGAATGGAGGCAACTCAAGGTTCTCCAATATGGAAACTAATGAGATCATCTTCAGATCTCATTTTGAATAATCTATGAAAAATTCCAAGGGAGCTTTGATAAATATTTGATCAAAATCGATCTTATGAATCCACCCTTTGGGTTCAAATTCCAGTCTCAACTCTCTCAGGAATCATAAGATGTAGAACGAGGTGGTCCATTTAGATCAAATTTCATATTGGGACCAACGTGGCCTATTGAAAGGGTGGAAAATGGAAAATATCCTGGAAAACTTGATCCCATCAAGAGACCACCTAATTAAAAAAATAAGTGGATGCACCCCCATTTCACAATCATTGGAGGACAGGTGGGGGAGGAAGAACCCCCATTTCTTAGTCAAGGAAGGATACTCGCATCTGCTTTTCAATGCCCAAATCCCACCCAGTCCTCAATTTGGAATAAAATTTGGAAAACTAATTCTATCCCCGAGATAAATTTATTCTATTGGTTGTTAGCTCATAAAAAAATCCTCACTTTGGAAAATCTCCATAAAAAAGGTTTCATTGGCCCCTCTAGATTTACCCTTTGTGAAAATTCTGAGGAAAGCATCCCTCACCCCTTCCTTTGCTGCCATTTTTCAAGAGTTGTTTGGTTGGTGGCCCTTGGTATGCTTTTACTTAGAAAAAGGTGGTTCATTGATCTCCTTCAATTCTTTGACTCCTGTAAAAAATTACACGCGAGCTCCCTTCAGGCCAAAAGCAACTTCAAATAGCTCTGGACTGCTCTTTCCAATTATGTTTTTTGCACATATGGTTATAAAGAAATAAGACCATCTTCAACAATTCTTGTATGCCAACCAGAATCATTGCTCTTAAAGTGATATCATCTTGTTTTTTATTTCATAGACCTCCTATGGAACCCTCTCTTGATCTCGACGAATCTGCTTGGATCTCTCCTTGGGCTTGTCTCCCTGCCTCCTTGTCCCCGTCAAAAATACCTCCTCCTCGCCCTTCCTAGATCCTTATATTGTCTAAAGAAAGGTTATAGAATGGATGAAAAATTCAAATAAATGTACTCTCCAATTTGATGGTGCCTCAAAAATAAATATTGTGGTGGCAGGAGGGGGATGGATTCTCATTAATACTGAAGGAATAATTGAATATAGATATGCCTAGGGTTTGGGAAAGAATCCAAATAACCAAGAAGAGGCATTTGGCTTGTATCTCAGTATTTTCTTAGCTCGGAAAAAAGGAATCATTGAATTGAATATCTTGGGGGACACCCTCATATTTATAAAGCATATGAACTACAAATCTATAGCCCAAAACAACAAACTAAATCATATTTTCAAGAGAGCCTAAGGCATGATTCCATTCTTTGGGAATCTAGTTTTTTCACATCGAGGACAAAACATAGATACATATATGTAAGCCAAAAAGGCCTACCAATTGAAAGAGGAGTGAAGCAAGGTCAACAAAATGGACAAACATTTTCCCATCCCTTAATTGATGAAATGAAAGTCCTAAACTTGTCAGCTAGTTTTGACGCCTATACAAAAATCGGGGAAGATAAGTCAAATATCAAGGAGATAATTCAATTACTTACCCTTATAGCCATTCTCTCCTTCATGGTATTCATATTTATCAGTTCTTCCCCCTCCCTCACGGCTTTGCCTTCCCATCCACACGTCCTCCACCTCACCTGCCACAACACCCCCTCTCCGACCACCCTCTCCCAACCACCTCACCTTCCATTGCAGCTCTCCCTCCTTGACCCTCCTTCTCGACCTCCATGTCCCCATAAAATCCATCCACTCATCACCTACCCCTTCTCCTTGCCATGTGGTTGCATCCCTTAGCATGTTGACCCACCTCGCTTGCCTCGTGGCTACATCTCTCAACTTGTCAAAATACTTGGCGATGTGTGGATTTTAAGTGTGGGAAGTTTGTATCACTCTCCTCGTATCTGGATCCGTAACATGAGAATTCAATAAGCCACTATATGAAATGTCTCTAAACAAGAACTGCATTTACTCTCTTTATGTTGGATCAAAAACTTTGTGCAAGGGAAGGAAAAATTGCACAATGTGAAATTCGTTTCAGAGAACAGAATAATCATGGTGGATCATTGGGATCGATGAGGTAAACCTACAGTTTCTCATTTCCTCATATGGATAAGGCTTGGAAATTCCTCTAAATGGTGGCATAAAGGTTTTAGCTTCTACAATATGAGACAGTCAATCTATGTCCTGGTTATTGTTGGTGCAAGGATTCCTGTGCATAGCGTATGCAGGCAGGGGATAATCTTGGTTGTGTTGGGTATCTCGTTAATAGAGGCTGAGGAAAGTCATCTTCTGAGGAGTGTGCCTTTCAATAGTGAGGGTGTCAATTCTATTCAAGTTGAGAAGGGAAAGTCAATTGTGGGGGAGTGGGATCAAGTCTGCTTTTTTGAGTCCAACCCGAGTGTTCCTGGGTTCTCTACTCCCTTGGGCCATCTGTATCGTTGGGATAGACTCCAAACTGAGATTTGAGCGCCTAAAATAGCCTTTGAGATGAGTCATTGTCTCCATGAAGTATCGATCTCTAGCTCTTGAGGCCGATGTAGCCGTTGCTTAGGTAGGATAGTGGGATGTTCAAAAAAGAGATGGGTGAAGAGCCCTCCTCTTAAAGAATTCAATCCTCCTGAGTGTGAATCTTGTGACAATGTGCACTTCGATCTCTGGGAGGGTTTGGTAGACCTCTATAGGTGTCTTGAACAATGACAAGAGGATGCATATGAAATGAAGGAGAGGAAAAGGAATCAAAATATACTCCAGTTAGAAGATGAAATCGATGCTCTGCTCTATCAAATTTGAGGATATTCAAATCAAATTGGAATGGAAGAACTCCTAGAATGTTAAGGAGGCAGCTGGAATAAACCGCAATCGACCAACTGCCATGGAGGACTAGTGTGCATCTTATGATTGTTTTTTGATGTCAATATGTAAATGTATTTTTCTACTACGTTAGTTCTGCAAGGTATATAGTAGTAATAATGTATTAGCTTTGTTGTTTTTTGTAATTTTGGACGATAATTTGGCCTAGAAGGAATGTTGGAAAACTCTTATGCCCATTGTTGGAAATGTACTCAATCTATAATACTCCTAGTTTTTAGCTTTGAATGAGAGTGAATTAATACCAACTTATTACTCTTTACTGTTAAAAAAAATTTGAGAAAAGAATTGTAAATATTTTTTTTAAGGGGAAAAAATCAATTTCTTATTCTAAAAAGTATTGAAAAATGCTATTTTAAAAAATAAAATTGAAAAAACAAGTTTTTTTTTTTTTTTTTTAAGAAAAGGAAAAGCATTAAAATATGAAATTAAAAGATAATTAAAAGGTATTCGTTTAAAGCACTCTGTGATGTGAAGGTCACTGGTTCGAACTTCGTGTGAAAAAATATAACCATGCTAAGGGCTGATGATCCAGGTGGATATTGGTGGCCACCCACCTATTCCACCCAGTCAGGTTCATATGTTTCCTTGTTTATTACAACATTTACTAGTTTTAGCATCTTTTCGGGTCATAAATTTTCGGAGCAGTTTTGAACCCCTAAAAGGTTTTTTTTTGAGGTCTGTAATAGGCATGTGGCTACGAGCTTGTAGTACTCAGATATGTATTTCCAACAAGATATCGTATGTGCCAAACAAAGATAATATGACCAAGTTATGACCCCGGGAAGTTGGTTGTCCAACTAACCCCAGCCGGGGCCCACAAACTCTTGGTGTTCCATCTCTTGGGGTTAGGGTTTTGGTTGTTTAAGGTCTTCCTTTGTTGTTCAATAATAAATAGGCCCTTAAGCCTCATTGTAACACAGTTCAGAGGCATGTATATGCCGCATCTCTTCTTAGAGATAAGCTACCAATGCCTCATCTAGTTTATTTCCATTTTTGTTTGTAAGCATATTTCAAAATTTGATATGAACGAAATGAAGTGTTATTTCTATTGCATCTCTGTATTTATGGTTATATTTGTGATTTTTTATGTTCCTATTTAAGTTCAAATCAGTGGTATCATAGCGGTTTTCTATTTATTGTTTTTTCTTTGCATTTCCCCAAAGAGGTCGGGATATAAGGAGTTAGGGCTCAAATTTCTATTTATTGTTTTTTCTTTGCATTTCCCCAAAGAGGTCAGGATATAAGGAGTTAGGGCTCGAACTAGTCGAGCCTTTGCAAGACTAGCCTCACAAATCCCAATGGCCTCCCATGGTGGAAGAGAAGAAAGGCGAGGGGGTAAAATATCCTTTCAAAATCTTGCTGGAAGAATCCCTTGAGAAACAGAGGAAAGTGATGATGGACAACTTTGCCTAGATCCTTCAGGGATTACGCAAAGGTGACACATCTTCTTCTAGTAGCCACTCTGGAAGTGCCACACCCTTTAAGGTACAAGTTAAATTTTGCATCCCCATATCTAAAGGTCAGATATATGTAGACACCATAGATAAATGGTTAAATCTTCTAGAACGATATTTTTCTGTTCATGATTTTTCTAGCCAGGAAGATATTACTTTTGCACTTCTCAAAGTTGCCCCCCACATCAAGGATTCGTAGGAAACCTACTGTGAGAAGAAGTATGAAAGTACACCCTCAATGTTTTCATCCACACCCACTTGGAATTCATTCTGGGATACCATCAAGGATTAGTACTACCTTGTCGGGAGCTATGAGGATAAATACAAAAAGTGGACCACATTGCGTCAAGGGTCCAAGACGTGCCAAAATTTACCAATGTTTTTCATACCCTTCCCATAAAGTTGGGTATCAAGGATTTTAAGCGAAAATTGGTACTCAAGTATTGTGGCTGTCTACACAGATATATCCAGGACGAGATGGAATTCCTGGACATCTCTTCGCTTGACACAGTGTACTGATACACTGCCAAGATTGAGCAGAAGTTTAAACAGAAGAAGCAAGACTTTGGATCTGCAAATCTGAAGTAAGGAAAAGTCGCCCCCAAACTACAGAGAAAGGGACAAAGCCAAGGGGGGTTGACCCAAGACAACTTGTCGAAACTGCAAGCAAAGAACAACACCCTGAAGAAAAATAAGGACACGGGAAAACAATGTGAGTTCCATAAGAGCTCCACTCACAACACAAGTGAGTGTCAGGCCAAACAATTACTAGTGGCTGAGCTGAAGGCTTCTAAATTAGACGCACGTTCCAAATATGAGTTAGAACCCGACAAGGGGAATAAAAAAGGGAACCAAATCATCGACATGGAGCTCAGTGCCACGATGGCCACCACAAATATCCAAAAGAATGAGCCTGGAGATCCAGAGGAGGGGGAATGCCTCTTCCACTCACATATGTGGGCGAAGGGTTCTCCGTTGTAGTTCATTATCGACAGCGAGAACCAAAAGAACCTCAGTTCAACATAGGTTGTGAAGTGGTTGGGTCTACTGACTACAACACATCTACATCCATACATAATTGGGTGGATTTAACAAGGACGAGATCTTCGCGTTAGCCAACAGTGTTGCCTTCCCTACAACGTCAAGCCTTTCACGGATGAGGTACTGTGTGATGTTGCTCCTCTTGAAGTTTGTGATATGTTATTAGGAAAAACATACTTATGGAAGCGACATGTTGTATATGAGCCTAGATATCGCTCTGTGATTATTACTTTTGGCAACAAGTTGTACAAGATACTAGAGGTAGCCCCGCCTACTGCCATCTCTTTTATCTTTGCAAAGAAATGCAATAAGATCATTTCACATACTTAAAATTTGTTTTCCTTATGATTTTCCCTCAAAGAAAGAAGAATATTGTGGCCATGACTTCCAAACGGGGCTCCTCTGCACAACAACAATAGATGGACAAGGTCATCGAGGAGTGCAAGGACATTTTCACCTCACCTACAGGGGTACCTCTGCATTTTCAGGTCAAGCACGCCATCAATCTGACCTCGGGTGCGCCGCTTCCCAATGGACTGATCTATCGATGCTCTGTTTTGGAGAATGATGAGATCAAGAGGTAGATTCAAGAGTTATTGCAAAAAGGGGACATTAGGCCAATGCCATCACCCCGTGGGAACCCGATTGTATTGGTATTGAAGAAGGATGGGACCTAGAGACTCGGTATTGACTATCAAGCATTGAACAAGATCATTGTCTGGAATAAGTACCTAATCCATGGATTAATGACCTTCTGAACCAGTCAAGGGGTCCAAATATTTCAGCAAGATTGACTTGAAGTTCGGTTATCACTAAGTTGCTATCGAACCCTCTGACATGTGTAAGACTGGCTTCAAGTCCAAGGAGGGCCTTTTTGAATGGTTGGTCATGCCTTTCAGGTTGACAAATTCCCCCGCAACCTTCATGAGGTTGATGGATGACATCTCACGACCCTTCACCAATGCATTAGTGGTGGTGTATTTACATCTTGATCTTCAACCAGAGTTGGGAAGAGCACCTCCACCATATTTGATAGGTCCCCAAAATCCTGCGACAAACCCAGTTGTGTGCCAATTTGGAGAAATGCACTTTTTTCATGACCCAATTTCAATGTATGTGGTACATCATTGATGAGAAGGGTGTGCATGTGGACCAAACCAAGATAGAAGTCATTCAGGATTGTCCAACCCCAACCACTCTAATAGAGCTCCACATCTTTCTGGCCTTGCCAATTTCTACCACAACTTTGTGTTGGGTTTCTCTCATATTACTTTGCCTTTGAGTCAAGTCACCAAGGGAAGAGAGAAAGAAACGTTATGTTGGTCTGAAACCCAATAGAACACATTTTCTGAGTTGAAGCAACGTCTCCACTCTACACTAGTACTCACACTACCAAATCTGCAACAACCATTTGAGATTGAGATAGATGCCTCCGACTATGCTATTGGTGCAATTCTTACTCAGCAGGGGTATCCAGTGGCTTACCATAGTGAGACACTTTTAGACACAGTCCAAAAGTATCCCACCTATGACAAACAAATGTATTCCATTGCGTAGGTCTTCCATTAATGGAAGCATTACATTCTGGAAAACGGTCATCCACACAGACCACTGGCCCCTACAGTTCATACAGACACATGGCAAGTTGCAAAATGATCGCCATTAGAAATGGTCCATGTAACTGTAACAATTCCATTTGAACATTAAGTAAAAGAAGGGCAACACCAATAATGTTGCATACTGCCTCAGCCAACCACTAGTCTATTGATCACTGTGCTCAACTCCTGTGGGCACAGGACTTCGGGGGTGGCCGCATATTTACAAGAGCGATCCAGAATTTGGTAGAACATACTAGACACTCCTGGAAGGTAAGAAAATTACAAATTTTCACCTCCAGGATGCATTATTATGCCACCTAGGACATATATGTGTTCCTTTAAGCGAGTGCCAAGATGATTTGGGAGGCACACTACAGTCGGGTCACTGGACATTTTGGAGTAGAGAAAATAGTGGTAGTATTGCAAAAGTATTTTTATTGGTCGAACCTTCGTCAGGATGTTGGGAGGTACATTGAATCCGGCACTACCTATGCCATTTCCAAACGAACCATCAAGAAGCAAGGCCTATATACTCCTCTTCCTACTCCTAATCGACCTTAGGAATCCATCTCGATGGATTATATGTCGAGATTCCTTCTTCTAAGCATGACAACGATTGTGTTTTCGTGGTCGTTAAGAAATTCTCTAATATGGACATTATGGTGGCTTGTAACAAGAGTATCATAGGACAGGCCACTAGAAAGCTCTTCTTTTACCGAGTGTGGGTACACTTTAGGATCCCACAATCCATTGTCTCAGATCAAAACAGAAGATTCCTAAGTGCATTTTGGTCAAGTCTCTCATCGATGAAATTATTAAGTCCACAACTTTCCATCCCCAAACTGATGGCCAAACATAGGTCATCAACAAGATGATCGTACACATTTTTCACATGTACAAATCGAAGCATCCACTCACATGGGATGAAAGCCTCCCCTATGTACAACAGTTCTACAACAGATCTCTCCACAACTCAACGGGCCATAACCCCTTTCAGGTAGGGTTAGGATTTTATCCACTATGTCCCATTGATGTGGCCATATCATTTGCATCTACTAAGGAAGATTTGTCTCATGTCTAGTTTGAAGCTGACAGGACTAACAAATTCATTGAGCACATTCAACACATCTGTCAACAATTCCATGATATATTGGAGAGAGCCAATGCTAAATACAAGCAACGCCATGATCAATGGGTTCCGCATAAGTTCCATGTGGGCGAAAAAGTGTCGCTACATTTGCAAAAGGAGCACCTTGTTGGACCCCACTGCAAGCTTCATCCACTCCGATATTGGCCATACACCATCACCAAGGTTGTAGGGTACAATGCCTTCAATATCAACATTCCACCATTCCTTGGTCTGCACTAAGTGTTCAATTTAGACTGCCTTCAGCCATACTTTCAACCATTGTTGGACACATCCGACATTGGAAAACACCAACAAAGCTAAACCCATGCTGCATGGAATAGGCCACAACTAATCATATCATGGATACAAAGATCAAGAACACTTTCCAATAAAGAATCCAGCTATGTTGAGTTGTCAAAGTAGGAAAACTCCTTCACCAAGGACTAGGTTCAACAAAAATTTCCTCACCTCATGGAGGCTTTATATATAATGGGGACCATTGCTTCCTAAAGAGGGAGGATTGATCTAGGTGAATATTGGTGGCCACCCGCCTATTCCACCTAATCAGTTTCATTTGTTTCCTTGTTTATTACAAAATTTACTATTTTTAGCATTGTTTCAGATCCTGAACTTCTGGAGAAGTTTTGATCCCCTGAATGGAATTTTTTTGAGGTTTGTAGCAGGATCATAACAATAGGCCTGAGCCCGTATCCACAAGTCCAGTCCTATAACCGTAGGCACAGGCCTACCACAAACCCTATATTACTTAGAGACATCTTTCCAACAAGTTATCGTAAACGCCAAACTGAGATAAGATGACCAAGTTACGACCTCGAGAAGTTGGCTACCTAACTAACCCCAATGGGGCCCACAAACTCTTGGATTTCCATCTCCTGGGGTTAGGGTTTTGGTTGTTTATGGTTTTCCCTTGTTCTTCAATAATAAATAGGCCCTTGAACGTCATTGTAACATAGTTCAGAGGCATGTAGCTGCCACATCTCTTCTCAGAGATAAGATACCATCACCCGAGCTAGTTTATTTCCATTTTTGTTTGTAAGCATATTTCAGTATTTGATATGAATGAAATGAAGTGTTATTTCTATTGCATCTCTATACTTATGGTTATATCTATGATTTGTTTCGTTCTTGTTTAAGTTTGGATCAATTGATGTGGCCCAAGTGTGATCCCCAAGTAATTTTGACAGCTTAGATGCTCCTGGGTTATGGCTACTCAAGCCACTGATTAGTTGTGCAACCATCTTAAGACTCACATAAACCAACAAAAAAATGAAAAAACAATTAATTTTTTAAAATCTTCTAAATTAAAAAATTACAAAGGAAAAAGCATTCAAAAAAATCTAATAATACATTTAAAAGATAAATAATTCAAGTCAAGTTCCCTAACACAACTGGTTGAGGATGGGTCTCATTAGCAAGGAGACCCAGGATCAAACCTCACAGAGGTTGTTGTTCCCGTGCTAGGGGGGGAGACATGCTAAAATCCAGTCAATTTAGGGTTGGTGTGGCCCAGGCTAGGTGCGATCCTTGGGTGATTTTGATGACTTAGATGTCCACAAGTCGTGGCTTCTCAAGCCACAGGTCAAACCTCGAGGAATACAAACAACCTGAAAAACAAACATAAAAATTTAAATAATTAAGAAAAATTTATAATATAATATATATATAATATTATAATTATATATAATATATATATATATATATATATATGATATAGATTAGATATATATATATATATAATATATATTTTAAATTGTAAATAAAAATAGAATTTTTAAATTTTAAAAAATTAAAAAATAAAATAAAAATAAATTAAGATTTTCTAAATTGATTTAATTAAAAAAAACTTAAAAAAAACATATTATTTTTTATTTTTAATTATAAATTAAGGAATTAATTAGATATATATATATATATATAATATTTATATATATATATATATATATATATTTTGTAACTAGTTTGAACTTAGGCTTAAGCTAGTCAATTTATTGGATCGAAGAAGAATGACCAACCTATAATGGGTTGTTTATCACCAAAATTGTGCAAGTCTCGATCGAGCTTGGATGCCCCTTAGAAGTTTATTTTCCCCAAAACGACTTCCATTTTTAATCCCTCTCCATGAGGTTTGAACATATGCCCTCACAGAGCCTAAACTCCAAACAAACCAACTTGCCTACACCGTAAAAGATTAAAAAAACTTAAAAATAAAATACAAACAAAAAGGTGTTTATATGTTATGCACACAGGGGGTGATGGCTTGATATCACCCCATTCTCCCCAACACAATATATACATAATATTTATATTTTTTTTTGTTTTTTATTTTATTTTTATTTACAAATTTTGGTTTTTTTCATTTTTTTTTAATTAAATAAGATTTTATTTTTTTGAAACTATTTTCAAAATTTTAATATATTTTGTTTACTTTTATATATATATATATATTATATATATATATATATATATATAATATATTATATATCTATCTTAAATTTTAATTAAATTTAACTTAAATTTTAAGATTTAATTTATATATATTTTTAATTTTTTTTCTTTGGAATATCTAATTATTTAGTGTTGTTGACTTTGTTTTTAAATTCATAATTTTATTTAAAAGATATTTTTTTTTTACTTACCTCATATATATTATTTTAAAAATATTGTTTTCATAATTTTATATAATAAATGGTGATTTTATACAATATTTAAAAAATATTCTAATTTTAGTGTTCTATTGAAAATGGGTAAAGTTGATGATAGACAATGGGAATTTGGTAAGCTACGTGAAGGAGCGAAGTTAGGGTTAAGAACAGAGAGCAACATGAGCGAGCTGGTAATAATGGAGGGGCAAGGAGGAGGGAGTTCCACTCCCTCCTACAGTAACGTAGTATCAAGCAAAAACAAGGAGGAAAGTTTGAATGGATTCAAGAAACCTACGAAGGCAGAAAAAAAGAAGGCAAACACAAAAAAGCCAGAAAGTAGCAAATCTGATGAATAGGAAGAGACTCATGGGGCAGTCAGGAGGGAGGAGAGACTAGGAGACAGTAGTTAAAGAAATGAGTACAAAACTGCAACGGGACCATGTAAACCCAAGTCAACCATTAAACCCCGGGTGGTCTTGAATTATCCTGCACTACAGGTGCACAGAGATCACATGGCAACTTACGCAGTTATATGCAAGTTTATGGGTATATGGCCTACAGAGATGAATCTGTACACATGGATAAGAAACAACTGGAAACCAAAGGGAGAAATAAATCTACATCTAGGGTCCAAGGGTTTATTCACAGTGGTTTTCACTAACCTAGAGGACAAAGACAACGTGTTCGAAGGAGGACCCTACTTCTATGCTACTGCAGGACTATACATGAGACCTTGGGTGATGAACTTTGTCTCGGAACGAGAAACGTTCACATCGGTCCTGGTATGGATAAGAATATACTCCTTACCTCTAGATTATTGGCTTCCTGAATCCTTAAAATCTATAGGAAATCAATTAGGGCATTTTCTAAAAATATCTAAGGCAACTCTTTGAGGTAAATATACCTCCTTCGCCTGCATATGTGTGGAAATGGATCTATCAGGAGCAGTTCCGGATGAAGTTGTTCTAGAAGTCTATGATGAGGAATGGGTATAGGCAGTGGACTATGAACATGTCCCACTCAGATGTCGTAAATGTCATGAACATGGGCACCTCTTTAGAGATTGCCGACAAAACAAAATGGAGAATAATCTGAGAACCAACACAGGCAAGGATTCTGAAGGATTCACCAAGATGGGAGGTAGAGGGAAAGGAGGGGGAAGACAGTACCAAAAGAAACCTAGTGAGAACAAGCTACCAAGTCGTAATAGTTTCGAGATTTTAGAAGAAGAAGGAGAGAACAATGGAAAGGACAATGCACTAAAGATCAACCCCACAGAGAAGGAAAAAGAGGACAGCATGGAAATCATACATGAAAACAACGAACAAAAGGAGAATCTACTAAATAATATGGAACTAGGCAGGGACCATGAGATGACCTCAAGTGAAGTTGGGACAGAGGACCACGAACTATAGGAGATTCTTGAGAGGGAGAATCTTGATCTAGAAAAATTCCTCTACCAGGGAACCAACAAGGGAATTGACTCTCTACCACAAGAGGAGTTTGAAAAAGTACAACAACTCTTCCTCTGGAGATATCGAACAAATGCTACTGGAGTCAAAAGGAGCCATGTTAGCCAGGAGAACAGAGGGGTCAAATCAATGGAGGAAGCATCAGGACACTCTACCAGGAACCCAGGCAAGAAAAGAGGAAGGAAGAGACAGAATGTGCTGTTGACAGAGTGTGGAAAACTCATGATCAACTTAGGCAAGATGAAAGATCTCACCAATTACTCATTTGCAAACCCATCATCATGAAGCTCACAACTTGGAATATTAGGGGTCTAGGAAGTAAAAGAAAACAAAGAAATCTCAACAATAGAATAAAAGAAGAAAACCCATATATCATGTTTATTAAGGAAACAAAATGTTCAATAGACAAAATCCGGGAGATACACAACAAATGGCTTATTAAATATGAGCACCTAGAAGTCAAAGCCAATAATACAGTGGGTGGGATTCTCACTCTTTGAAATCCTTGGAAATTTGGAATTTTGGATGCTGAAGCATCTAGGAACTACCTCTCAATGGTTATCCAACCTTTGTGTGATAAGGAAATCTATATGATCACAAATATCTATGGTCCTCAAAAACCTGAAGATAAGCTCAGGCTTCTCACTTCACTGGAGGAAGTGAGAGAGAGACACCCGGTAATGCCCTGGATTCTAAGAGGAGACTTCAACATGATCATATCTCTCACAAAAAAAATGGGAGGGACCAAAACACTAGGTAGAGACTCCATTGCATTCCAGAACTTCCTAATCAACATGAGGCTAGTGAAAATAGAAACAGCAAATGGTACCTTCACATGGAACAATAAGAGGGGAGGAGCTTCCCAAATTGTCTTGAAACTAGATATATTCATCATCTCGAAGGACCTCTTTCTCTCTGGCCTTAACTTGAATGCTTATATCCTTCCTTTTGGAGGATCAGACCACTAGCCTATTTAGCTAGAAGCCTCATTTATTGGCACTCCGAGGAATATACCTATCAGGTTCGAGAATATTTGGCTTACTCACCCTAAGTTCATCACAAATATTGGTAAATGATGGATGGAAGACTTGCCCATTCAAGGCATGAAAATGTTCCTTCTGCAACAGAGACTCAAACATATCAAGATCAAACTTAAAGAGTGGAACGAAAATGAGTTTGGCAATATTTTTAAAGCCAAAAGAGAAGTGGAACAAAAATTACAGAAAATTAACCAAATCCTCATCATGGAAGGCTTCACTGAGGATAGGAAAATGCAAGCTGACTCTCTCCAACAGGAATGGGACAATAGATGTCAGCAGGAAGAAATCTTCTAGAAACAGAAATCAAGAGTGCAATGGATTAAAGAAAGAGACAGAAATATGAGGTTTTTTCACAAATCTACCATGGAACATAGAGCTCATAATCGGATTACAAAACTCATAAATCCTCCAGGGAAAGAGTTGAGCACGCACAAAGATATGGAATCCATTATGGTACAACATTTTCAAAACATTGTAGAGGAACCCATCTTAGACAGATCTCTATTTATTAAAATCTTCACTCAGCACATTCCAAAACTAGTGACCAGGGAAGATAATTATAATCTCAACAGGCCAGTGACAGAAGAGGAGGTCAATGAAGTAATCGAAGAGATGCATAATGGGAAAGCTCCAGGCCCAGATGGTTTCAATGTAGACTTCTTAAAGGAAAGCTGGGAAATAGTCAAACATGACATCCTTGAGGTGATGGAGGATTCGAGAAATTCAAAAACAATTCTAAAAGCACTAAATGCCTCCTTCATAGCCCTAATTCCTAAGCAGGAAAAAGCTATGACACCAGATCGATTCAGGCCCATAGATTTATGCAATGTAGTATACAAAATCATCTCTAAAGTAATTGCAAATAGACTTAAGCCCCTTCTTCCATCTCTCATGTCTGAGGAGCAAATTGGATATGTGGAAGGAAGGCAATTTCTCAATAACATCATTCAAGCTCACAAAGTGGTGCACTCTCTCAAGAATAATAAGCAAGTAGATATGATCATACAACTTGACCTGGAAAAAGCTTAAAATAAGCTAAGCTGGTCATACATCAGGGAAGTACTAAAAGCGTATGGGTTCGACCATAATTGGATAAGATGGGTTATGGCCCTGGTTATCTCTGTTAGCTTTTCAATCCTTCTTAATGGCTCTCCATCCAGATCCTTTTGACCTTCGAGAGGTCTCAAACAAGGAGATCCGATCTCCCCCTTTCTCTTTATGCTTATGATGGAAGGATTAGGCAAACTGATCAATTTAGCCAAGGTGGAAGGAAGAATCCAGGGTCTCAAGCTAACCCAAGATAGAGACTCATTGACTCATCAACAATTTGTAGATGACACCATGCTGCAGGGCACACCCACGGTCAAAGAAGCCAAAGCTTTCAAACAAATTCTGCGTGATTTTGCTATGGCTGCTGGCATAGAGGTAAGCCTCACAAAATCAAATGTTTTCTTTTTCAACACTAATATTTCTATTCAAATAAATCTCTCTAGAATTCTCGGCTTTCAGAGAGACCGTCTTCCCTCCAAATATCTGGGAATACCTCTCACTGACAAACCTCTAAGCAAGAAAGTTTGGGAGCCAGTGACTAATAATCTGAAGGACAAAGTCAGTAAATGGACAAGTAGATCTTTGAATCTAGCAGGCAGGCTAGTTCTCACCAAGGCGGCCCTGCAAACGATTCCAATCTACATGTTTTCGGCTCTTTCTGTCCCAAAAGGAGTTTAAAAAAAAATCAAGAATATTCAAAGAGATTTTATTTGGGGAAAAGGGGAAGAAAAAAATAAATGGGCTCTAGTAGCCTGGGACAAGCTTTGCAAACCCAAAACTCATGGGGGTTTGGGTCTCCATGACCCAAAAAATCTCAGCAAAGTTTTGGGGGAAAAACTTTGGTGGAGATGGCTAAAGGAAACAAGAAACCGATGGGCCAAGCTCTGGAAACAGAAATATGCAAAGGACTGGCAGGAAAGGGACCATATTCGAATGACAGGACACATCAGGGGCTCCCATATTTGGAACAATGCTTGGGAGAATAGAGCCTTAGTTCAGAAACATAGTTTCTAGGAGATCAGAAATGGGAACTTAGCTTGGTTTTGGGAGGATAACTGGCAGCATGAACCTAACCTATGCAGAGAAGGACTGGACATTCTCAAAGAAGATATTGTCAACAAAGGGCTACAAAAGGTCAATGACTATTGGGATCAGACAAGGAACAATGGTAAATGGAGAACACAGAAGGTACCAATTTACAGTGAAGAGATCCCTTTAAAGGCCCAGGCTGAAGCTCTTGCAACGATTCTAGAAAACAGAAAAATTTTGATCTCAACTTCCACAAACCAACTAAGATGGGGAAGAAATAGTGAGAGCAACTTTAACCTCAAAGAAGCCAAAGGAATTTCCATTGGACATAACTTTCCAAACCCTGACAAAATATGGAAGGACCTATGGCAAAACCCTCATTGGATGAAAATCAAACTGTTTGTGTGGATGGTACAAAACAAAAAGATTCTGACTTGGGAAAATATTAGAAAGAAATGTTTTGCTACACCATCTAGATGCCAGTTAAGTGGTCTTCATGAAGAAACGATGGATCAACTTCTCAACCTCTTCACTTTTACCTCAACTTTATGGAATTGGATTGCCTCAATATTCAGGCAAACTGACAGGGATGAAAATGTCTTCTTTAAAACTTTAAAGAATTGGAGGAAAAACCTATCTAAAAATGAGATAGTCAACATAGCCTGGACTCCGATACCAAGCTTTTTGATCTAGAATGTCTGGAAAGAACACAAAAACAGAATTTTCAATGATAAATCTGGCTCAACCCAAAGCATCATAGCTCAGCTCTTCAGACAGCTCAAAGATACTATAAATACCCTTTAGAAGCAACCTCCCGAGAATCCTCCTTCGCACCAGGAGGCTCGCATTCTTTTGCTTTTGGGCCTCTATAAGCTTGTCCCCTAGTGCACAAACAGGATTGCAACACACTCTTCAGTGGGGAAGGCTTACTAGCAACCACCGCCTTCTAGCTTTTTGAAATTCAATATAGATGGAGCCTCAAAAGGAAACTCGGGGGCTGCGGGTTATGGTTGACTTATAAGAGATGACAAGGGGAATATAAAAGTCATCTTTCATTGTCATTTAGGAAATTCTACCAAAAATATGGCGGAACTAATGGCCATAGAGCATTGCTTAGAGATACTGATGGATCTTAATATGCATAACACAATCATAGAGGCAGACATTGAGTTAACAATTAATTCTGTTAAAAAAATAGTAAATGGCTCAGCACCAGAAAAAGTCTCAAATCACTGGAGACTTTTGCAGGTCTATCATCGTATTCAATCACATCTAAGAATCCTGAGAACCCCAAGTTTTTTCATGTTCGCAGAAATGTCAACAGATTAGCGGATCGAATGGCGAATGAGGGCGTGCTCTGTAAAAAAGATAACAGTAAATGTAGGTGGGAGTTAACACCCACAGGGAACTGCATGAGGACTACCATATTATGGCAAGCGCAAACAGGGAACATTATCATAGTATGAAGGAGAAGCAACAATTTGGAAATTAAGTTGATGGAGGATAAGGGTTCATCAAGTAGCAAACCTCAGAGTCGACGCGTTTGGGTCTTCCAGATGGATGGAAGGGTGGAGAAAGAGCGATATTCCTTTTTGAGGAAAACAGAGTTTTAGCAGTTTAGTGGTTTTCGGGCATCCCCGATCCCCTAAGTGGTATTTCAAGGTTTTCCCCCGATGCCACTCATCAATCAACAGGTGGCGGCGGGAGGAGAGAGAAAACCACCCACATCAAGCGGGTTTTCCTCGTGCTTCTTCTCCACCCAATATTCCCCTCAATCGTCGAATCTTACTTGTGAGGATATACAAACATGGTTCATCGAGCTATTTGGCAGTGTTATCCTCTAAGCTCATCGCGATCTTAGTGGGGTCTCGCCTGCTTCTCATGGGTTTCGGGCAGTAAATTTTCTCAGGAGTTATTTCCCTAGGCGGACCTGAATGGACTATTAAGATGGTTTTGAAACCTTTTTGGGGTCCGTTGTGTTTGATAAAAGGTGTGCTAGTTGAGTTCCTGATTTTGCTGCTCAACCGTGTGATCTTTAGATTCAGATCCTACGGTCGTCAGTGGTTGCATAGTTTTGTGGGCCCTAGGCTCGGTTTTCGAAGCTTGGAGGAGCCTGGTTGATCTTGTAGGCCTCAGTGCCGTGGTTTGTAACATATATTTGTACTTTTTGATTTAAGAAATGAGAAGAAAACACTCTTTCTTTCGCAAAAAAAGAAAATGGGTAAAGTTGTCTTAGGGTAGAGCTCAAAAGAGCTATACTTTTAGCCTTTAAAAGAATTACTTTTGGTAGAATTATTCTTTGATTTAGGTGTTGCTTTTTAAGGATTTTCTAGTCATGATATTTGGTTGTAATTCCAAGGTCGAAAAACACCATAATTTTAATCACTAGAAATTGTTGGAATTTTAACTCTAAAAAGAGGGTGATGAAACATGAGCACTTTTCGATCTCGAGTTGTTTTTTCATTTTTTGTGTAAAAATAGGGGTTTTTTGGGCTAGAGTTCTCATTTTGAGGTTACAATTCTCGTTAAGTTAGTAACATTGTTGAAAAAAAAGAAAACTAATATGTATTCAAAACCTATTAAAAATTTGTAAAAACAAAAGTAAATCAGGTATATTTACCTATAAATAAACCACCATGGAAATCTCTCCCCACCCCACAATAAATTAATGATGGCAAACAAAGCACGATCTCTCCCTAGTAAGATGAGAAAAATAATGGGTGAAAGAAACCCTATGATATAATATGGTTCGAGGGAAATCAATCCTCACTCCAAGAAAACATAGTGATGGCAAAGGAAAATGGTGTCCTCCTCATCCTTGGCTCAAGCAAAATCAGTGGCCTTCTCTTTCGTTCTCCAAACCCTTTTTTGTGTTTCCAAAATTACTCTTGAAAAAAAACAAACCATTTAAAGTGGCTTGGTCATTGGGATGATGATTTTTTGGATCTTCTTGAGATATAATGGTGATATTTATGATAGCATCTCGATATTATTGCCAACAAAAATATTATTAATATTTACTGGCAATAATATTGCCAAGTGGTGAAAATATTTATGTCATGATATAACTGTGATAATATCATGGTTTTCACGACAATTGATTTAACATAAATTACACATCCTTCATTATATTAAGTGTCACTCCATTTATTCTTACATCTAACAACAAATTCTCTCTTTATTCAATTTTTTTGATGTTTTTTTTTACATTTATCGAAGTAGTTCCCTAGTCCAAAAAAGCACAACGATGACAAAGGAAAAATGTGTCCTCCTCATCCTTGGCTCAAGCAAAATCAGACTCCTCTTTTTCTCTCCAAACCCCTTTTATGTGTTCCCAAAATTAGTCCAAAATAAAAATTCCCATTTAAAGTGCATTTTTCCATGGGATGATGATTTTTTGGATATTCTTGTGATAATATGATGATATTTATGATAGTATATCAATATTATTTCCGACAAAAATATTATTAATATTTATTGACAATAATATTTCCAATTGGTAAAAATATCTATGTCATGATATTATTATGATAATTTCATGGTTTTCACAACAATGGATTTAACATAAATTACACATCCTTCATTATGTTAAGTGTCACTCCATTTATTCTCGCATCTAACAACAAATTCTCTCTTTCTTTGATTTTATTTATTTATTTTTACATTTCTTGAAGTAGTTTTTGAAAATTTATTTTTTTGGTTGTATAAATATGGGTTTAATCCCAATTATAAATGAGCTTACTCTATGCACAAGTAATAAAACAATGATAAATACTCTGGATCTATATATTTCTATATTAAAATACAATATGAGAAATCAAGAGAAGCCAAGCTTGTAACTAGCTAGTATGGCAACTGGGAAAAAAAGGTATATAGCCTTCCAAATAAGGAATACCAACATGGAAAATAATTATTAACATACATAAAGATGATCGTTGAAGGAGAATTATCATCCTCCAGGGGAAAAAAGGAGGGAATTAATTAAACAATCAGAAAGTCATCATAGTCAGATCGAAAGCACGCAGGTGGAGACTTGTCATATTGAAAAAAAAATGAATTAATGAGGACAATATTTTTAGCAAGCAAAAAGGAAGAAGAATTGTGGAGATTAAAGTCACGGAGCTTGTAGATTCAAGCTGGAGATCAAAATGCTTCCTATTTTCACAAGCAAACAAAGGCTCGAGAAATTAGAAATAGAGTAAAGGAGATAACTCTTGAACAAAGTCCAAGATTGACTTCATTTGAGGATATTAAGTAGGAAACATTCCTCCATTTCAAATATCTATATGAATAAGACAGAGAAGTAGACATGGTGAAATCTCTAAAATTTCTTCAATGTATTCCCTCTATTGTTTTAGAATCGGCGAATCATCTCCTTTTTAAAGAAAAAGAGGAAGAAGAGGTAATGGAATTTATTTGGGACTTGGACCCAGATAAAGCCCCTAGTTTGGAATTCTTTTCTATAATTTTCTATAGGGTTTTTGGGCCCTTGATTAAAAAAGATATTTCACACATGTTGAATGCAACGAGAAGGAATGATAAGATTTGGGGCAACACCAACTCCTCCTTTCTTTCTCTCATTCCTAACAAGTAAAATCTAATAATTTTTTCATGATTTAGACCTATTTCTCTCTATAACAGTGCTTACAAAATTATTACAAAAATCATAGCTTAAAGATTGAATAAAATCCTATCTGAGTTTGTTTCTGAGAGCCAAGGAGGATTTATTCAGTCAATGTAGGAAAAAATGGGATTTTGCAGTGGATTTATTGGGTGGATTAAAGATTGTATTGGGTCCCCATGGATTTCACCGCTTGTAAATGGTTGTCCCACACATTTTTTGTTGCTTCAAGGGGTCTTAAGCAAGGTTTCACCATGTCCCCTTTTCTATATATTATAGTATATGAAAGCTTGAGTAGGAACCTAGAAAAGGCAAGGCAGGAAGGAAATCTAGTTGGTTTAAGTATAGAAAGGAATGTTAAAGGGGTGAATCATTCATAGTTAGCAGATGGCACCCTACTCCTTGGAGGGTCCTCCAAAATCGTTGCGAACCACTTCAAAAGAATATTGAATTCATACCTTGACTTGTCTGGAGGAGTGGTCAATAAAAATAGAAGTCAAATTTATGGATGGAAGTGTTCAATTTCAATGTTAAACGAGATTTCAAAGATATTATAGTTTTCCAGTTGGAAATGGCTCGAGATCGTTTAAATATCTAGGTATTGAAATATCTCTGGATTCCTCAAGTGTTAGAAAATGGGAGGTGGTTTTGCATAAAAACAAAATTCAATCCTAGGGGGTGAAATAGTTGAATGTAACATGAAAATTTGCTTTGATTAATACTATATTGTCATCCCTTCATGTTTCCATGGGATCATGCCTTCTCACTCCAAAAGGGGAAATCCATCAAATCAATAGCCTTATTCAAAATTTTCTATCACAATGAGGTAAAAACAATGTTAACAAGTTTCATTTAATGAATTGTAGTTCAATTTGACTTCCCAAATGTTTTTTTGGACTAGCAATCACAGATCCCTTATTCATGAATCTTTCCATGGGAGAAAAAAATGTTTGGTGCCTCCTCTCAGACTCTAAAGAGTGGTGGAGACAGGCCTTTGTTCAAAAATGTTTTCATAAAAATAGGATTATTAGACTTGAGAAAGAAACATGGCCAGAATCAGGCTCAAAGTATGGAAATTGTGAAAATAGGTGGAGCCTATCATACTAGACTAACTATGGTGGAAATATGGAAATGGGGTACAAATCAAGATCTAGGAAGATTGAGTTCCATCTGAATTATTGATGGCTGAGAATGAGGGATTCAATGGGCTCGCGAATTGGATGAAGTCCAACGGATATAATAGATTAGATGATATCTCAGAATGGGATGATAATGGACATTGGATTGGATGGGAAGTCTCTAGATTAGATCGGAGAACATGGATGGGCAGTAAGAAATTCTTCTATATAGTTAGAGTGGGATATGAACTACTAGTTCAAAAATTGCCTTACCCTCCCCTAGTTAAGATATGGGGAAGAATATGGCACAAGGATGGCTTGCCAACAATCAATATATTTTGTTGGGAGCTGGTCCATGAGAATATCTTAACAACAAAGAGCCTTAAAAAAAAAAATATACAAAGTCCATCCAAGTGTGCCCCATGCAATATGACAAAAGAATACATCCCTCATATGTTTTGAAGATGGAAATTTACACTAGAGATATGGAAAAAAACATTGGGAAATATCATGGATATAACCAATCTCCCAGAAAACCGGCCCAACATGTTCACTGGTTGGAAAGATAAAATCCCATGGCACATAAATGCCAATTCTGTCTCATGCACTATTGGATAACTCTTCCCAAATTCTTGTGTTGAGTGGTCTGGCTAGAGTGTAACAAAGTAGTTTTTGAAGGAATATGTCCAAATACAACCACATAAGGATGGAAAATTTAGTTGTAAACCATTAATTAAGAAACATTTTTGTGTAAGAATTCATCCTAAAGAATTATGAAATTGGAGGATCAGTAAAGGGAAATTCTCTCTCTTCTTTGATGGAGCATCGAAAGGTAACCCATGAGAGGTTGGAGTGGGAGGGTTTATCTATCACCTTGATGAAGAAATTGAGTTACAATATGCATGGGGCTTGGGGATCACTTATAACAATCAAGCCAAATTTTTAGCATTGTGGGAAGGATTGGAGTTAGCTATCTCAAGGTATATACAATAACTAATGGTAACTAGGGATTCTATTATAGTCATTCAACAAGTATTCAAGCTCCAAGAAAATGCTAATCAGGCTACCCCCTATGTTATACATAATAAAAATAGAACTGGGAAAATTTGAGAGAATTGAATTTAATCATATCAAAAGGCATATAAAATCAAAGGAAAATACCTTGGAAAATTATAGAGTAATCTTAGAACAAGAAATATTGATTATGGATACAATTATTGGTCCTTATTCTCTTATACCATGATCATAGTAATTAATAATAAAACATATAGAGAGTTATTTCAATTAAATATGAGTAGAGGAGGATTGACGACGTAGGTGGCCTAATGCCCTAGTGTCAACCCACTACCATGCCTTGAGAAAAATTAGTAAAATTTCGTTCCCAAATGATGGCTCTATTCTCTCGTTGGGATCTAGAATTTGGAATACACATGGCAAGAAAGTTATCAACAAGGGTAGGTAGGGATAGATGTAAGAAAGATCTTTTTGTTAATAAATGCAAGGAGGATGTATGTTTTAATATCCACACAATTGAAGAATTTCAATCATGTGTTATGAACAAAGTTCATTTATGCAGAAGAATAATCAGAAGATCTGAAATATGTCTCGTATAAGATCATCTCAAAATTTCTTGCCTCCAGGCTCAAATCTCTCCTGCTCCTTTTGATCTCGGCCAACTAAGGGGGTTTTTATCGGGGAGGCAAATTTTTGATAATATAATATTGCTTCAGGAGGCTATAGATTTGAGTTGGAGAAGAGTTGATCAAGGAATGATAATAAAACTGGATATGGAAAATGCTTTTGATAGGGTCAGACATGGTTTCTTATTAAAAGAACTAGAAATGATGGGGTTTGATGAAACCTTTATAAAGTGGATTTATCTTTGCATCTCTTCTCCTTTGATCACCCCTTTGGTTAATGGCAGGGTGGCTAGTTTCTTTAAAGCCTTTAGGGAGCTGCACCAAGGTTTCCCTCTCTCACCTTTTCTCTACATAATTATGGCAGACACACTAAGTAGAAGATTAGATAAATCTAGTGACTCTCGTGTCCTTCCTGAGATCAGATATAAAGAGGGAATCTGAACTATTAACCATGGTCAGTTTGCAGATGATACCATTCTATTAGGTGTCACCTTTGTTGTGATTATTAGGAGCTTGAAAGCGAATATATATCAAGTCCTCAAAGCCTCGGGAGGAGACACAAATCACAACAAAAGCCATATATACACCTGGAATATCTCCCCCCATAAAGAAAAAATATAGAAGAAATTATGGGATTCAAAATAGTTAGGGATTGAAAATATTTCAGCTAATTAGGAGTCCCTATCTTCCAAAGAAGAGCGGCTGCCTATGCTTGGAAAAAATTCCTTGAAAGAAGAGAAACTCAAGGTTCTCCAACATGGAAACTAATGATGTCATCTTCAGATCTCATTTTGAATCATCTATGCAAAATTCCAGGGAAGGGAGCTTCGATTAATATTTAGTCGGACTTAATCCTGGGACTCTGCCCTTTAGGTTCGGATCCCACTCTCAACTCTCTCAGGAATCATATGATGCAATACAAGGTGGTCCATTTAAATAAAATTTTCATGTTTTTGGTGTAAAAATAGGAGCTTTTTGTACTAGAGTTCACATTTTGATGTTACAACATTAAGTTAGTAACATTGTTGAAAAAAAAAGAAAACTAATAGGTATTCAAAACCTATTAAAAATTTGTGAAAACAAAAGTTACCTATAAATAAACCACCATGTAAATCTCTCCCCACCCCACAATAAATTAATGATGGCAAATAAAGCATGATCTCTCCCTAGTAAGATGAGAAAAATAATGGGTGAATGAAACCCTATGATATA
>APFE031213301.1:47220-84221 GCA_000404065.3 Pinus taeda
TGATGGCAAAGGAAAATGGTGTCCTCCTCATCCTTGGCTCAAGCAAAATCAGTGGCCTTCTCTTTCGTTCTCCAAACCCTTTTTTGTGTTTCCAAAATTACTCTTGAAAAAAAACAAACCATTTAAAGTGTCTTTGTTGATGGGATGATGATGTTTTGGATCTTCTTGCGATAATATGGTGATATTTGTGATAGCATCTTGATATTATTGCCAACAAAAATATTATTAATATTTACTAGCAATAATATTGCCAAGTGGTGAAAATATCTATGTCATGATATAACTGTGATAATATCATGGTTTTCAGAACAATTGATTTAACATAAATTACACATCCTTCATTATATTAGGTGTCACTCCATTTAATCTTACATCTAACAACAAATTCTCTCTTTATTCATTTTTTTTTTATGTTTTTTTTACATTTCTCGAAGTAGTTCCCCACTGCAAAGTAGCACAACAACGAAAAAGAAAAAACGTGTCCTCCTCATCCATGGCTCAAGCAAAATCAGACTCCTCTTTTTCTCTCCAAACGCTCTTTTGTGTTCCAAAATTAGTCCAAAATAAAAATTCCCATTTAAAGTGCCTTTGTCCATGGGATGATGAATTTTTGGATATTCTTGCGATAATATGATGATATTTATGATAATATATCAATAATATTGCCAACAAAAATATTATTAATATTTACTCACAATAATATTTCCAATTGGTAAAAATATCTATGCCATGATATTATTGTGATAATATCATGGTTTTCACAACAATGGATTTAACATAAATGACGCATCCTTCAATATGTTAAGTGTCACTCCATTTATTCTTGCATCTAACAACAAATTCTCTCTTTCCTCGATTTTATTTATTTATTTTTACATTTATTGAAGTAGTTTTTGAAAAATTATCTTTTTGGTTCTAGAAATATGGGTTTAATCCCGATTATAAATGAGCTTACTCTATGCACAAGTAATAAAAAAAATGATAAATACTCTGGATCTCTATATTTCTATATTAAAATACAATATGAAGGCCTCCATTTATGAGAAATCAACAAAAGCCAAGCTTGTAACTAGCTAGTATGTCAACTGGGGAAAAAAGGTATACAACCTTCCAAATAAGGCATAACAACATGGAAAATAATTATTAACATACATAAAGACGATCGTTGAAGGACAATTATCATCCCTGAGGGAAAAAAGGAGGGAATTAGTTAAACAATTAGAAACTCATCATAGTCTGATCGAAAGCACATAGCTGGAGACTTGGCATATTGAACAAAAAAATAAATTAATGAGGATAATATTTTTAGCAAGTAGAAAGGAAGAACAATTGTGGATATTAAAGTCACGAACCTTGCGGATTCAAGCTAGAGATCATAGCATTTCCTATTTTCACAAGCAAACAAAGGCTCAAGAAATTCGAAATAGAGTAAAGGAAATAACTCTTGAACAGAGTCCAAGATTGACTACATTTGAGGATATTAAGTAGGAAGCATTCCTCCATTTCAAATATCTACGTGAATAAGACATATAAGTAGACATGGTGAAATCTCTGAAGTTTCTTCAACGTATTCCCTCTATTGTTTTAGAATCATCCAATCATCTCCTTGTTAAAGAAAAAGAAGAAGAAGAGGTAATGGAGTTTATTTGGGACTTGGACCCAGATAAAGCCCCTAGTTTGGAAGTCTTTTCTATAATTTTCTATATAGTTTTTTGGCCCTTGATTAAAAAGGATATTTCGCACATGTTGAACGCAACGAGAATGAATGATAAGATTTGGGGCAACACAAACTCCTCCTTTCTTGCTCTCATTCCTAAGGAGTAAAACCTAATAATTTTTTCACAATTTAGACATATTTCTCTTTGTAATGATGCTTACAAAATTATTACAAAAACCAAATCTTCAAGATTGAAGAAAATCCTATCCGAGTTCATCTCCGAGAGCCAGGGAGGATTTATTCAGTAGAGACAAATTTTGGATAGTATAATATTGGTTGAGGAGGAAATGCACTCCAGTAAGGAAGAAGGATAATATGGAATAGTTATTAAGTTGGACATGGCCAATGCCTTTGATCGAGTAAGGCACTCTTTTCTTTAGTCAATGTAGGAAAAATTGGGATTTTGTAGTGAATTTATTGGGTGAATTAAAGATTGTATTGGGTCCCCATGGATTTCACCGCTTGTAAATGGTTGTCCCACATATTGTTTGTTGCTTCAAGGGGTCTTAGGCAAGGTTTCACCATGTCCCCTTTTCTATATATTATAGTAGGTGAAAGCTTGAGTAGGAACCTAGAAAAGGCAAGGTAGGAAGGCAAGCTAGTTGTTTTAAGTATAGAAAGGAATGTTAAAAGGGTGACTCATTTATAGTTAGTAGATGACACCCTACTCCTTGGAGGGGCCTCAAAAATCATTGTGAACCGCTTCAAAATAATATTGAATTCATACCTTGACTTGTCCGGAGGAGTGGTCAATAAAAAGAAAAGTCAAATTTATGGATGGAAGTGTTCAATTCCAATGTTAAACGAGATTTCAAAGATATTATAATTTTCTAGTTGGAAGTGACTAGAGATCATTTAAATATATAGGTATTGAAATATCTTTGGATTCCTCAAGTATTGAAAAATGGGAGGTGGTTTTGCAAAAATAAAAAAAAAATTAAATCCTAGGGGGCGAAATAGTTGAATGTAACATGAAAGTTTGTTTTGATTAAGGTTGTATTGTCATCCCTTCATGTTTCCATGGGATCATGCTTTCTAACTCCAAAAGGGGAAATCCATCAAATCAGTAGCCTTATTCAAAAGTTTCTATCGCAATGAGGTAAAAACAATGTTAACTAGTTTCATTTAATGAATTCTAGTTCAGTTTGACTTCCCAAATGTTTTTGTGGACTAGCAATCAAAGATCCCTTGTTCATGAATCTTTCCTTGGGAGAAAAAAATGTTTGGTGCCTCCTCTTAGACTCTAAAGAGTGGCGGAAGTGGGCCTTTGTTCGAAAATGTTTTCATAAAAATAGGATTATTAGACTTGAGAAAGAAACATGGCCAGAACCAGGCTCAAAGTATGGAAGTTGTACGAATAGGTGGAGTCTATCATACTATACCAACTATGGTGCCAATATGGAAATGGGGTACACATCAAGATCTGGGAAGATTGAGTTCCATCTAAATTATTGAAGGTTGAGAATGAGGGATTCAATGGGATCGCGAACTGGACAAAGTCCAACGGATATAATAGATTAGATGGTATCTCATAATGCGATGGTAATGGACATTGGATTGGATGGGAAGCCTCTAGATTGGATCGGAGAACATGGATGGGCGGTAAGAAATGCTTCTATACAGTTAGAGTTGGATATGAACTACTAGTTCAAAAATTGCCTCACCCTCCCCTAGATTAGATATGGCGAAGAATATGAGACAAGGATGGCCTGCCAAAAATCAATATATTTTGTTGGGAGCTGGTCCATGAGAAGATCTTAACAACAAATATCCATAAAAATAGAAACATACAAAGGCCATCCAACTGTGCCCTATGTGATACAACAAAATAACACATCCCTCATATGTTTCGAAGATGCAAATTTACACTAGAGATATGGAAAAAAACCATTGGGAAATATCATGGATATAACCAATCTGCTAGAAAACTGGCCCGACATGTTTGCCAGTTGGAAAGATAAAATCCAATGGCACATAAGTGCCAATTCTGTCTCATGCACTGCTGGATAACTCTACCCAAATTCTTCTATTGAGTGGTCTGGCTAGAGTGTAACAAAGTAGTTTTTGAAGGAATATGTCCAAATGCAACCACATAAGGATGGAAAATTTAGTTGTAAACCATTAATTAAGAAACCTTTTTGTGTAAGAATTCATCCTAAAGAATTATGAAATTGGAGGATCAGTAAAGGGAAATTCTCTCTCTTCTTTGATGGAGCATCGAAAGTTAACCCACGAAAGGTTGGAGTGGTAGGGGTTATCTATCACCTTGATGAAGAAATTGAGTTACAATATGCATGGGGCTTAGGGATCACTTCTAACAGTCAAGCAAAATTTTTAGCATTGTGGGAAGGATTAGAGTTAGCTATCTCAAGGTATATACAACAACTAATGGTAATTGGGGATTATATGATAGTCATTCAACAAGTATTCAAGCTCCAATAAAATCCTAATCAAGTTACCCCCTCTATGTTATAAATAATAAAATAGAACTGGGAAAATTTGAGAGAATTGAATTTCATGATATCAAAAGGCATCTAAAATCAAAGGCAAATACCTTGGAAAATAACAGAGCAATATTAGAACAAGTAATATTGATTAAGGATACAATTATTGGTTCTTATTCTCTTATACCATGATCATAGTAATTAATAACCAAACATATAGAGAGTTATTTGAATTAAATATGAGTAGAGGAGGATTGATGAGGTGGGTGGCTTGAGGTCCTAGTGTCAACCCACTACCATGCCTTGAGAAACATTAGTATAATTTCGTTCCCAAATAATGGCTCTTTTCTCTTGTTGGGATCTAGACTTTGGCATACACATGGCAAGAAAGTTTATCAACAAGAGTAGGTTTGGATAGATGTAAGGAATATATTTTTGTTAATAAATGCAAGGAGGATGTATGTTTTAATATCCACACAATTGAAGAATTTCAATCATGTGCTATGAACAAAGATCATATATGCAGAAGAATAATCAGAAGATCTAAAATATGTCTCGTATAAGATCATCTCAAAATTACTTGCCTCCGGGCTCAAATATCTCCTGCCCCTTTTGATCTTGGCCACCCAGGGGGGTTTGTATCGGGGAGGCAAATTTTTGATAATATAATATTGCTTTAGGAGGCTATAGATTCAAGTTAGAGAAGAGGTGATCAAGGAATGATAATAAAACTGGATATGGAAAATGCTTTTGACAAGGTCAAACATGGTTTCTTGTTAAAAGAATTGAAAATGATGGGGTTTGATAAAACCTTTATAAAGTGGATTTACCTTTGCATCTCTTCTCCTTTGATCATCCCTTTGGTCAATGGCGGGGTGGCTAGCTTCTTTAAAGCCTTTAGGGGGATTCACCAAGGTTTCCCTCTCTCACCTTTTCTCTACATAATTATGGAAGACATGCTGAGTAGAAGATTAGAGAAATATAGTGACTCTCATCTCCTTCCGGGGATCAGATATAAAGAGGGAATTTGAACTATTAACCATGGTCAGTTTGCAGATGATACCATTCTATTAGGTGGTACCTTTGTTGTGATTATTAGGCGCTTGAAAGGTAATATATATCGAGTCCTCAGAGCCTCGAGAGGAGACACAAATGACAACAAAAGACATATATACACCTGGAATATCTCCCCCAGAATGAAAAAAGATAGAAGAAATTATGGGATTCAAAACAATTAGGGATTGAAAATATTTCAACTACTTAGGAGTCCCTATATTCCAAATAAGAGCGACTCCCTATGCTTGGAAAAAATTCCTTGAAAAAATCAAATCCAAAATCATGAATTGGGGATGAATTTGGCTTAATAATGAGGGGAGGGATATACTTGTGAAATCAGTGCTATCAGTCATCCCTCTGTATCAAGTCTCTTCCCTTCAAGGTCCTAAGTATGTTTTGCATTAGTTTGGGATTTATATTAGAAAAATTCTTTGGGAAGGAGGAAAGGCAGAAACTAAAAAATTCCACATGGTAAGCTTGAAAACTATTAGAGTGCCAAAACAACATAGAGGGCTTGGTATAAGTGACCCCACTATGGTCAATATGGTAATGGGGGCCAAGCTCTATTAGATCCTGCCAATGAAGCCTGACCAATGGTGGGTGAAAGTAATGAGATAAAAATATATACACCAGCACAACAATAGAGATGATTGAATGGAGGAAACTCAAGGTTCTCCAATATGGAAACTAATGAGATCATCTTTGGATCTCATTTTGAACAATCTATGCAAAATTCCAGGGAAGGGAGCTTCGATTAATATTTGGTCGAACTCATTCCTGGGACTCTGCCCTTTAGGTTCAGATCCCACTCTCAACTCTCTCAGGAATCATATAATGCAATACAGGGTGGTCCATTTAAATAAATTTTCATATAGGGACCAACAAGACCTATGGAAACGATGGAAAATGGAAAATATCTCGAAAAAGTTGACCCCTTCAAGATACCACCTAATTAAAAATCTAAGCGGATGCACCCCCATTGCAAGATCAATGGAGGAGAGGTGGGGGTGGAAGAACCGCAATTTCTTAGTCAAGGAAGTATACTATCATCTGCTTTTCAATGCCCAAATCCCACCGAAGTCCTCAATCTAGAATATAATTTGGAAAACGAATGTTATCCCCAAGGTAAATTTCTTCTAGTAGTTGTTAGCTCATAAAAAATTCTTCGCCTACACCTATTGAGTAAAAAAAAAAAATACAAACATAAAATTGATATATGTTATGGACTTGGGGGGAGGGGGCGATGCCCGATATCACCCCATTACCCCAACACAATATACATAACATTCATTGTTTTTTTTCAATTTTTTTATTGTTTTTTATTTATTATTTTTTATAATTTTTTTTGTTTTTTTTTCATTTTTTAATTATATGTTTTTATTCTTGAATTATTCAAGTTTAGTTATTGTTAAAATTAATTTTTATTTCATTGTTTAATGTATGTGTATATATCTATAATATAATTTTTTTAATCCAAGCTTTTAGCTCGAGTGGTTTACGAACAATTCATTTGGCAACCAATATTTCGAAGTTACAAATTCTGTAGAAATTCTCATTCCAATTGGAAAAAAAAAACAAACAAACTGAAACTGTTTTCAATTTCCTTTCAAGTTTAATTTTTATTTATTTGTTTGTTTTTTTATTTTATTTTTTCTTCCTTAATTTTGTTTTTTATTTTTGTTAAACAGACATGGACAGCGAGAACAAATAGGAAAGATAAAGCTTGCATTTCTATTTTATTAACAATTTGATATACATTTATAGTACATTTGGTGACCGTTGGGATTCACATCCCAAGGTCCCTTGGACTGCTTTGTCCATTCAGCTTCCACACTAACCCTTTAGAATTAGGTGTCCAACATTCTCCCCCTTAATCCGAAGGGCTATGTATGAGTCCAAGAAAAGAGCTGTAATATAAAATGTGCAATAATGCATGGTAGCACTAGGATGAATGTGCTCTATGAAATGTTGGTAAAAAAGGGCGGTGGTTTAAGGATAGCCACCAACACTGGAACGCTTAGTGCAGTTCCCGGAACTCTTCCAACTGGCGAGAAGCTGAAGTCTTCTGCTAGAGGAAGTGATCCTATTGTTTTTAAAGAGGGAAACCTTCAACCATAAAAGGGAGGCCTCACCCCGCATAAAAGGTAAAACTTCAACCTGTAAAAGGGAAGTCTCAACCTGTGATGGTTTAAGGATGACCAACAACTCTGGAATGCTTATGCAATTCCTGGAACTCTTCCAAAACTGGCAAGAAGCTGTTAGTCTTCTGCTAGAGGAAGTGTTCTCAATTTTGTCTCCAGAACTCTTCCAAAACTGGCAAGAAGCTGTAAGTCTTCTGGAGGAAGTGTCCCACATCGCCAACTGAAGGCATGTTCAGCCATCTTTGTCTCTGGCTACAACTCTGAAGCTGGTGTGGCAGGTTGTGGCTCAGGCTCGCTTGATGTGGCTTTGAAGCTTGTAGATGACCATCGTTTCCCCCCCTGTCAGATACAAGGTGAGAAGATGGAGAAAACTCAACTGCAAGACTGTTCAATATTCTGGAACAATTTCTGACATGTGTTTGGAATATCTTCTTGGCTGTTGATGCCCATTGCCAAGAAGCGATCCATCCTAGATGAATCTTTGTTCTTGCAGGACGTTTTTTGCTGAAGCATCTGTTTGAAGAATGGGTGGTTTTATGACAGTGCTTACATGGATGAAGATCAAAACAATGATCTTTCAGATGGACAACTCGGTCACAGTGTTGGCATTTCACGATCTGTTGTTGTTGTTGCTGTTGTGGAAGAGGAGCAGAGTCTGGAACAGCTGGAGCTGAACTGTCATGAGGAGCAGGTGAACTGTCATGAATGAATCCATCACTCTGAAATTGAATGGGCTTGGCATAGTCTGGAATATGAAAGGACAAGTCCTTGTCATATCCAAGACCAGTTCTGTGCTTGTTGTGGACAATCTGTTCCCAAGGTCTGATGATGAGCTTGGGAAGTGCAGATTGAGTTTCTGCATCTGCATGTAACCTTGCCGCTTTGTTTGGTACTAAATTTGAATGAACTGTAACATGCTGCTCATGGGTGGTTGTCTCAATGTTCTGAACAAAAACAAGTTTAGAATGATGTCGATTTTGATGTAGCTCTTCTTGCTGTAGCTGTGATTCAAGCTGCAAAAAATCAATCTTTTCTTGTGCATTTTGCAAATAAGTTTGAATATCAGTGAGAAAATCCTTGCTGATTTTGATTGTATTATCCATAGTGGAGAGTATTAGATTTTCCACTAACTCTAATATTTCACTAATTGGAGCCATTTTTAATCCTCAAAAATTAGTAAAACAATGAGAAAAAGATGGACACCAATTACTCTTCAAATCAATCAGCTTGCAATAGATTCAGTACACAGAATGGTGATATTCAGAAAACGGACTCCTCACTCAAGAATGAATTTTCTTCAATTCACCTGAGAATTTAACTTCCAACAAATTAGGAATCAAATCAATACATATCTTCATGTGATCTGCATGCCTTCTCCAGTGCTGCCAAACCATTTCATTGCCGCCCACTTGGTGAAGTACCGAGCTCTGCGATAGGTCAAATCCACTTGGTTGAAATTTCGGAGGGTTTACTACATGTGGTATTGCACCATGTTTTGGTAGCAAACTCCAAAATTACTACAGATCTGTTGATATCAAATAAATACTCGTAGAAATACCACAAACAACAACTAATGTTCGACTTTTTTTAACTTTTATATCACCAAATACTAGATCAAACTTTCAATATACGTTATAAATCTCTATTAATGCTAGATCCATTTTCATCGTCTTCCTGCGCGACCGCAAGCAAGATTGAAGAGCTATTAACAGAATTCCGACGCCAAAAATCCCATTAAATGAAAGTTCGTATTCTCATATTGAATCACCCACCATTTTCTTCAAGATAATCAGAGATCATCGAGATTTCTTCAACAGTTAACAGGATTTCTTTTCTAACTTATTACATTGCTATTCACATATAATTTTCAACTTAGTTTTAAATATTTTGTCACGCTAAAAACTGGATGTGCCCACCACCATGGGGCCGACGAAGATAATTGCAAAGGCAATTAAAGGACCGATGACTCGCAGTAACAAATCAATCTGTTGCTTCCAATCCCGGTAACGTGAATTTAACAGGAGGAATGACTCAGTTAACAGATATTTGACTAAGTCATGATACACGCCAGCTATCTCAGCCGCCCTTATCACATCAAGGAAATGTGTAGCATCATCAGCACGAAATGTTGGACAACTAAATATTCGAACAGATGTTGGTAAAAGAATTTTGTTGGAGATCAAACAAATTTCAAAGCTGATATGGTCCCTCGTTCTCTCAGTTTCTTCTCTATACTGAATCCAGTCATCTGAGATAAGGCAACAAATGCTCGAGAGTTGCAAATTTCTCGCCCCTCGTGCACAAAATTACTTCAATAATTCCAACCCGAAGTTCGGGACTCAAAGGGTTTCCTTGCTCATCCATGGCCTCAATCACCCAGGTATCAATTCCCAAGCACGTCAAATGCCATTTCCTGCAGTTCGTTATGACAAGGAAATTCTGCACAGGGAGCCGTAGGGTGATGAAGTATCAGCCTCTGATGTGCACTGTGAACCTGAATTTCTTGATTATGACACCATTGATATTGATACGAAGCCGCAAGAAATCTTTAAGCACGCCATTGATATTTGTTTTCTGACGAGCCATTGGTCATTGGTGTTGTCGCAGCATGATATGTAAGACTCGTTTGGTGTAGCTCTTTAACGGTGTCCAGACTCCAAAATTCGAGATCTCAGTGAGCTTTTTTTGAATTGGTTTTCACAACTTTATTCAACACAGAGTTAAAATGGGGACCTGAGCTCTTACACTGGGACCTGCAGACTGCAGACCAGGAGTTCTTGTAAATACCGTGACCGCCCCACGAGCTGGGGATGGCCGAGAGCCAATCCAATTGCGATGCATACATTCCAGCGTCCAGACAACATCGTATCGAGATGAATGTAGGCGCGCCGAGAGAGTGAATGCATGGCCAGGTATCTTCAGGCACGCGTTCCTCTTTCTCACATGTTTGGTGTGCAGCTTCAGGGAGCATTTCTCCTCTTAGACGTTTGGTATGTCAGGCAGCCTTTCTTGTCAGGAAGCGTTATGTGTATAAGAGGCGTTCTGATGGGATATTCATCATCAGGCTGCAATTTTCAGATGGAGCGTTATGTATATGGAGGGAGAAGATAGTGTGCAGAGGGAGCAACATTTTGACACAGCACAGCTGGAAGGGAATATGCCAGATTATTTCAGGACAGAGGCAGTGCAGGTAATGAAGGCTAGGTCAGCGCTATTCAAGGCAACTCAGACCAGTTGCTCAGGGAAAACAGGCCACACATCATGGCTCTGATACCATGTTAAACAGACATGGACAGCGAGAACAAATAGGAAAGATAAAGCTTGCATTGCTATTTTATTAACAATCTGATATACATTTATAGTACATTTGGTGACCATTGGGATTCACATCCCAAGGTCCCTTGGACTGATTTGTCCATTCAGCTTCCACACTAACTCATTTAGGATTAGGTGTCCAACAATTTTTTATACTATTTTGATAATTTAATTATTGATTTTTTCCCAATAGTTTATGAAGAGAGAGAGATTAAATTACCTTAAATTTTAAGATTTAACTATATATATTTTTTTTTTTTTATTTGGAATATCTATTATTTAGTTTGTTTAATTTTATTTTAAATTCATTATTATAATTGGGCAAATATTTTTTACTTACATCATGTATATTATTTTAAAATATCATTTTCATAATTTTGTATACAATAATGATGATTTTATAAACCATATTTAAAAAATATTGTAATTTTAGTGTTCCGTTGAAAATGGGTCAAGTTGTCTTAGGGTAGATAGCAAAAGAGCTATACTTTTAGCCTTTAAAAGAATTACTTTTAGTAGTGTTATCCTTTGATTTAAGTGTTGATTTTTAAGGATTTTCTAGTCATAATATTTGGTTTTAATTCCATGGTTTAAAAACACCATAATTTTAATGACTAAAAAATGTTGGAATTTTAACTCTAAAAAGAGAGTGATGAAACATCACCACTTTTGGATCTCGAGTTGATTTTTCATGTTTTTCGTGTAAAAATGGGGACTTTTTGGGCTAAAGTTCACGTTTTGAGGTCACAATTCTTGTTAAGTCAGTAACATTGTTGAAAAAAAGGAAAACTAATAGGTATTCAAAACCTATTGAAAATTTGTAAAAAAAAAAACCTATAGATAAACCACCATGGAAATCTCTCCCCACCCTACAATAAATTAATGATGGCAAATAAAGCAAGATCTCTCCCTAGTAAGATGAGAAAAATAATGGGTGAATGAAACCCTATTTTTCTCATCTTGCTAGGGAGAGATCTTGCTTTATTTGCCGTCATTAATTTAGGTAAAATTGGAATTTTGCAATGAATTTATTGGGTGGATTAAAGATTGTATTGGGTCCCCATGGGTTTCACTGCTTGTAAATGATTGTCCCACACATTTTTTGTTGCTTCAAAGGGTCTTAGGCAAGGTCTCACCATGTCCCCTTTTCTATATATTATAGTGGTTGAAAGATTGGGTAGGAACCTAGAAAAGGCAAGGCAAGAAGACATGCTAATTGGTTTAAGTATAAAAAGAATGTTAAAGGGGTGAATCATTCATAGTTAGCAGATGACACACTACTCCTTGGAGGGGCCTCCAAAATTATTGTGAACCACTTCAAAAAAATATTGAATTCATACCTTGACTTGTTCGAAGGGGTGGTCAATAAAAAGAAAAGTCAAATTTATGGATGGAAGTGTTCAATTTCAATGTTAAATGAGATTTCAAAGATATTATAGTTTTCCAGTTGTAAATGACTAGAGATCATTTAATTATCTAGGTATTGAAATATCTCTGGATTCCTCAAGTGTTCAAAAATGGGAAATGGTTTTGTAAAATAACAAAATTCAGTCCTAGGGGTCGAAATAGTTGAATGTAACATGAAAGTTTGTTTTGATTAAGACTGTATTGTCATCCCTTCATGTTTCCATGGGATCATGCCTTCTCACTCCAAAAGGGGAAATCCATAAAATCAATAGCCTTATGCAAAAGTTTCTATCGCAATGAGGTAAAAACAATGTTAACAGGTTTCATTTAATGAATTGTAGTTCAGTTTGACTTCCCAAATGTTTTTGTGGACTAATGATCAAAGATCCTTTGTTCATGAATCTCACCATGGGAGAAAAAAATGTTTGGTGCCTCCTCTTAGACTCTAAAGAGTGGTGGAATCAGGGCTTTGTTCAAAAATGTTTTCATAAAAATAGGATTATTAGACTTGAGAAAGAAACATGGCCAAAACCAGGCTCAAAGTATGGAAATTGTGCAAATAGGTGGAACTTATCATACTAGACCAACTATGGTGGCAATATGGAAATGTGGTACACATCAAGATCTGGGAAGATTGAGTTCCATCTGAATTATTGAAGGCTGAGAATGATGGATTCAATGGGCTCGTGAATTGGACAAAGTCCAACGGATATAATAGATTAGATGATATCTCACAATGGGATGATAATGGACATTGGATTAGATGGGAAGTCTCTAGATTGGATCAGAGAACATTGATAGGCAGTAAGAAATGATTCTATACAGTTAGAGTGGGATATGAACTACTAGTTCAAAAATTACCTCACCCTCCCCTAGATAAGATATGGGGAAGAATATGGCACAAGGATGGCCTGCCAAAAATCAATATATTTTGTTGGGCACTGGTCCATGAGAAGATCTTAACAACAAAGATCCTTAAAACAATTAACATACAAAGGCCATCCAGGTGTGCCCCATGTGATACAACAAAAGAAGACATCCCTCATATGTTTTGAAGATGCAAACTTATACTGGAGATATAGAAAAAATCATTGGGAAATATCATCGATATAACCATCTCCCATAAAACTGGCTTGACATGTTCACTGGTTGGAAAGATAAAATCCCATGGCACATAAATCCCAATTATGTCTCATGCACTATCGGATAACTCTTCCCAAATTCTTGTGTTGAGTGGTCTGGCTAGAGTGTAACAAAGTAGTTTTTGAAGGAATATGTCCAAATTCAACCACATAAGGATGGAAACTTTAGTTGTAATCAATCAATTAAGAAACCTTTCTGTGTAAGAATTGGTCTTAAAGAATTATGAAATTGGAGGATCAATAAAGGGAAATTTTCTCTCTTCTTTGGTGATGCATTGAAAGGCAACCCATGAGAGGTTCGAGTGGTAGGGGTTATCTATCACCTTGATGAAGAAATTGAGTTACAATATGCATGGGGCTTGGGGATCACTTCTAACAATCAAACCAAATTTTTAGCATTGTGGGAAGGATTGGAGTTAGCTATCTCAAGGTATATACAAAAACTAATGGTAATTGGGGATTCTATGATAGTTATTCAACAAGTATTCAAGCTCCAAGAAAATGCTAATTAGGTTACCCCCTCTATGTTATAAATAATAAAATAGAACTGGGAAAATTTGAGAGAATTGAATTTCATCATATCAAAAGGAATGTAAAATCAAAGGAAAATACCTTGAAAATAACAGAGCAATCTTAGAACAAGGAATATTGATTAAGGATACAGTTATTGGTTCTTATTCTCTTATACCATGATCGTAGTAATTAATAATCAAACATATAGAGAGTTATTTGAAATAAATATGAGTAGAGGAGGATTGACGAGGTAGGTGGCTTGACATCCTAGTGTCAACCCACTGTGATGCAGCCTTGAGAAACATTAGTATAATTTCCTTCCCAAATGATGACTCTATTCTCTTGTTGGGATCTAGATGCTGGCATACACATGGAAAGAAAGTTTATCAATAGGAATAGGTCGGGATAGATGTAAGAAATATATTTTTGTTAATAATGCAAGGAGGATGTATGTTTTAATATCCATACAATTGAAGAATTTCAATCATGTGTTATGAACAAAGTTCATATATGCAGAAGAATAATCAGAAGATCTTAAATATGTCTCGTACAAGATTATATCAAAATTGCTTACCTCCACGCTCAAATCTCTCCTACCCCTTTTGATCTCGGCCAACCAGGGGGGTTTGTACCGGGGAGGCAAACTTTTTATAATATAATATTTCTTCAGGAGGATATAGATTCGAGTTGGAGAATAGGTGATCAAGGAATGATAATAAAACTGGATATGGAAAATGCTTTTGACAGGGTCAGACATGGTTTCTTGTTAAAAGAACTGAAAATGATGTGGTTTGATGAAACCTTTATAAAGTGGATTTTCCTTTGCATCTCTTCTCCTTTGATCGCCCCTTTGGTCAATGGTAGGGTGGCTATTTTATTTAAAGCCTATAGGGGGTTGCACCAAGGTTTCCCTCTTTCACCTTTTCTCTACATAATTATGGTAGACATGCTAGGTAGAAGACTAGAGAAATATAGTGACTCTCATCTCCTTCCTGGGATCATATATAAAGAGGGAATTTGAACTATTAATAATGGTCGGGTTGTAGATGATATCATTCTATTAGGTGCTGCATTTGTTGTGATTATTAGGCACTTGAAATGGAATATATATCGAGTCCTCAAAGCCTTGGGAGGAGACACAAATGACAACAAAAGCCATATATACACCTGGAATATCTCCCACCCAGAAAGAAAAAATATAGAAGAAATTATGGGATTAAAAACAGTTAGGGATTGAAAATATTTCAACTAATTAGGAGTCCCTATCTTCCAAAGAAGAGCAACGCCCTATGCTTGGAAAAAATTCCTTGACAAAATCAAATCCAAAATTGTGAAATGGGGAGGAATCTAGCTTAATAATGCGGGGAGGGCTATACTTGTGAAATCAGTGCTATTGGTCATCTCTCTATATCAAGTCTCTACCCTTCAAGGTCCTAAGTATGTTTTGCATTAGCTTGGGATTTATATTAGAAAAATTCTTTGGGAGGGAGGAAAGACAAAACTTTAAAAATTCCACATGGTAAACTTGAAAACTATTAGAGTGCCAAAACAACATAGAGGGCTTGGTATAAGTGAACCCACTATGGTCAATATGGTAATGGGGGCCAAGCTCTATTGGATCCTACCAATGAAGCTTGATCAATGGTGGGTGAAATTAATGAGATAAAAATATATACACCAGCACAACAATAGAGATTATTGAATGGAGGAAACTCAAGGTTCTCCAATATGGAAACTTATGAGATCATCTTCGGATCTCATTTTGAATAATCTATGCAAAATTCCAGGGAAGGGAGCTTCGATTAATATTTCGTCGAATTCAATCCTGGGACTCTACCCTTTAGGTTCGGATCTCACTCTCAACTCTCTCAGGAATCATATGATGCAATACAGGGTGGTCTATTTAAATCAAATTTCATATAGGGACCCACATGACCTATGGAAATAGTGGAAAATGGAAAATATCCAGGCAAACTTGACCCCATCAAGAGACCACCTAATTAAAAATCTAAGCGGATGCACCACCATTGCGAGATCAATGGAGAAGAGGTGGGGGTGGAAGAACCCCAATTTCTTTGTCAAGGAAGGATGCTATCATCTGCTTTTCAATGCCCAAATCCCACCCAAGTCCTCAATCTGGAATACAATTTGGAAAACGAATGTTATCCCCAAGGTAAATTTCTTCTGCTAGTTGTTAGCTCATAAAAAATCCTCTCTATAGAGAATATAAAAAAAATAGGTTTCATTAGCCCCTCTAGATGTCCCCTCTATGAAAATTCAGACAAAAGCATCCCTCTCCTCTTCCTTTGATGCCAATTTTCATGATTTGTTTTGATGGTGGCCATTGGTCCTCTTTTCCTTAGAATAACACTACAACAAAACAGGCAATTTACGCCAGATTTAGCACCAGATTTTAGTGTATTTTTCTCTCCATTGGGATGATCAGCCTGGTGCTAAATTTGGCTCTATTGTACAATTTTTAAAGCGTCCTTTTTTGCGCCAAATTTTGCATCTTTTTTTACGCCAATTTTTACATCACATTTTGCACCAAGATTTGCATTTGGTTTTACAATAGGTTTTGCTTCTAGTTTTGTGCCATTTTTTGCATCTATTTTTGCATCATTTTTTGCTTCATGTTTTGTACCATTCTTTGCATCTATTTTTGTGTCATAATTTGCATCGAGTTTTACACCATCTTTTGCATCTGATTTAGTGCCTTTTTTGCATCGCGTTTGTGCCAGTTTTTGCATCTAGTCTTATGCCATTTTTTGCTTCTAATTTTGTACTTATTTTTACATCTATTTTTGCATCAATTTTCTGTCTTTTTTTACACCATTTTTTGCATCTACTTTTGTACCACATGTTGAATCTAATTTAGTGCCAAATTTTTCATCCACTTTTGCACCATTTTTTCATCCACTTTTTCGTTTCATTTGTCTCCCTTTTTGCATCCTATTTTGCACCATTTGTTGCATCCAATTTAACATCATTTTTAACATCATTTCTTGCATCCAATTTTGCATCCTTTTGAGCATCTAAATTTTCACCCTATGTTGGACCATGTGTTGCGTCCACCTTTGAATCCCATTTTGTGTCTAATGTTACATTCATTTTTGAGCCATTGTTTTCATCTATGTTTGCATTTGTTTTTGCACCAAGTTTTGAATAATTTGTTGCACCTCATTTTGCATCCAATGTTGCATCCAAATTTGAGCCATTTTATGCCCATTTTTGCACCATTTTTTCTACTTTTATGTCCAAATTTTCACCATTTTTTATGTCCAATTTTGCATCCTTTTTGGTGTCTAATTTTGCATCCTTTTTGGCATCCAAATTTGCATCCTTTTTTTCTGCCACATTTTGTGTTCACTTTTGCATCTCATTTTGCACCTAGATTTTAGTCTAACTTTTCATCTAGTTATGCATCATTTTTGGCATCCTTAGTTTCACCCTTTTTTAGTCCCATTTTGCTTCTTGTTTTGTGTCTTTTCTTACATCCTTTTTGCACCCAAATTTTCATCCTAATTTTACACCATTATTTGCATCCTCATTTCGGTGTCCATTTTTACATCCTTGTTTGTGCCCAATTTGGTATCTTTTTGTATGTCCTATTTTGTTCCCTTCATTGTGTCTAGTTTTACACCCTTTTTTAATTCTATGTTAAAACCCTTTTTGTCTCATTGTTTCCATCTTGTTTTGATGGCTAGTTTAACATCCAATTCTACTCCCAATTTTGCATTGATGGTTACATCCACTTTTGGCTTCTTGTTTAGAGTTTTACTTTTACTTCCATTTTACTAATTTTATTACACAGTGAAATATATTACAGTTTCTAAATATCATTTTACTGTAGGATTTAATGCACAGTTAGATGAACATAAAACCCTCTCAGTTTATCCTAGAAAACTAAGATAGACTGATTAAGAGAAAGGTTGTTCTAGGGCTCAGGATTCTTAGTAGATGAAGATGTAGAGTATAGATTAAGAAAAGAAGAGTGAATTCATGTGAGTCCTCGCATGCAGGTATTGTTGGAGTTTTTAGTGTAGCAGAGAAGCACTCTTAGATAACTCCAAATCTTGGTCCTACACAGAAGAGAGAGAACAAAGAAAACTTCACAAAATAATATCTTGATAATTTAAACTATCATAAACATATAAATGTTACTGAATAAATAAATATAAACCAAAATCCCATACATTCATTAGTTAAATAGGATAAGTAAAGAATGAATAATAGCATATGGAAGGAAGAACGACTAATCTATATTAATAAAGGAGTTGGAGGAAAGTTACAACCATCAGATACAGTTGCAACAAGACCTCCCCCAACTCCTAGCTCCAAAACTCTCCCTCTCAAGATAAATCTCAGTAGTGTGACAATACATGAATTCCCATCATTTCCTCAATGGTCAAGCCTCCAATATATAGGAAAGTGAAGGCTATGGAGATTTCCCAAATTCCTCATTAGTTCAATTTTGGAAAAAGCTTTTGGGTGAATAATGTTTCCTCATATAAAAATGGCATTTTCCACTTTTTAGATGCTTTTGTGCTTAGCAAAAAGCTTCCCCATACTTTATGGCTCTTTCCCACTTTTATATGCTTTTATTTTTTAGGAAAAATCAAAATATGAAGATAAAGAGATCACATTCCACCATATGAGTTTCCAAAAGTGAACAAGAGTGTCAAACTCTAGTTAACTCGAGCTTTTTTCAAGAATTTTAATTTTAAAATGTTAACATTGAATTTCCATGTCGTAATGTGTAAGCCAATCAAAATCCTTTAAAATTTAAAAGACATATAGGTGTGACTATGCAGTGGGATTTTTTTTAATAATATAACTTACCTAATTTAACTGTGAATGTTGCCCAAGTGACCCAAAACTATATTAAATATTAAAAATAAATTTAATATCTTAATCTATAAAAGTTAGAATATCTAGAATATTTTTAATGAAGGGTAAATAATGGCGTGTTAAATAAATAAATTTAAATATAAAATCCTAAATCCTAATTTAAATTTAAATTTCAAATTTTACTTTCTTAATTTAAATTTTATTAAATCTTGTATTGATAAATTAATTTAAATATAAAATATAAATATATGGTTATTTTGATAAAAGTGCATTTATTTGAGTAACTTAAATTTAAATTTAACTTTAAATTTATATTTTAAATTTTCCTTTTAAATTTAAATTTTCTTAAATTTTGTGTTAATAAATTAATTTCAATATAAAATACATGTAGACGGTTATTTTTTATAAAAGTGACATTTATTTGGGTAATTTAAATTTCCTTTTAAATTTTTTAATTTGCTTTCTTAATATAATTTTCTTTTTAATTTAAATTTTATTAAATCTTGTGCTAATATATTAATTTAAATATAAAATACATATACAGTTATTTTGATAAATGTGACATTTATTTGGGTAATTTTGGTAAAAGAATAATAAAAATGATATATTAAAAAGTTGTCTACATGGCATTATTTTATTAGTTTCTTAATTTTTTCTTAGGTGGTTATTATTTTGGTAACAAAAGTTAGATGAAGGGGACAACTTGTTATAGATTAGGATACCGTGGTCCTCATGGTACATAACTTGTATTATAGGCTTATATAGTTTAGGAGAAAGGGGTATTTCAACCAACAACATAGTATTCTCCTCCAAGATGATGAGGAGGTATTTTCATGTATAACACATTTAAGAATACATCAAAATTCAAATTCATAACTTAGTATTTGTAAACAAATTTAAGGGTAATTGACAACATTCATAAAAAACATAGCAGTATCCTCGTATATAACAATTCTCCATCAAAAAATTATTGACAATTTTCAATATACATATATTACTGCTACATCAACATTTATCTCAGATATCATTATTCCAAGGTAAATTCACAACATTACATCCAAAAATAGTAATGTCATCATACATAATCATTCTCCATAAAAAAGCATTGACAAGTTTCAACACATATATAAAGTAACAAGATAATACTAATAATATCCTCATCATCCTTAATCAAATCAACTAAGATTCAAATGTGTGATTATCATATCAAAACATTTCATGAACACCATTATTCTAAGGTAAATTCACAACATCCATCAAAAAATAGTAATATCATCATACATAATAATTCTCCATCAAAATAATGTTGATAATTTTCAATATATACATAAAAGAACAAGATAAAAATGATAATATCATCATCATATTTAATCAAATCAACTAAAAGTCAATGTAAGATTACCAAATAGAAATGTTTCATGGATATCATTATGCTAAGGTAAATTCACAACATCCATAAAAAATTAGGAATCTCATCATACACAATAATTCTTCATAAAAAAATTGTAAACAATTTTCAACATATTCACAAGGTAACAAGATAGTACCGATAGTGTCATCATCATTATTCAAATAAACTAAAATTGAAATGTATCATTACCATATTAAGACATCCAACTAAATATAAAAAATAATGCATGACTAGCTAGCACCACGAAAATCATAGCCAAGCTCATCCTCATGATCATTTCCATGATCATCATCCTAACCATCCTGATAATATCATCCACATAATCATCACCAATGCCATCGCCATCCTCATCATCATCATCTCTGATATATGATGTAATCTAAACGTAGTCTATATCATCATCTTCTTGGTCATTACCTATAGCGTTCTGGAAAAAAAAAACAATATTATATGTTAATACTTATTTTATAGCAAAATGCATATTTTTATTACAGTGCTAACAATAAAATGAGGTAGGACATAATAACATTTAATAATACCAAAAATAAAATGAAAAAATGGCTTAAGATATATTGGAGATCCAACTAAGATCACACTTGTAATTCACATTAAGTAGTAGAATAGCATTGTGTTCATCATTCTTGCTTAGATAGCATTGATGTTGTCCTTCTTTGAATATGTATAAATTATTTGGAGTTCTTATGCCTTTGATCACTGTTTTTCCTGTATCAAGATCATGAACACTACACTCATTTGATCAAAATATTACCTTAGTTCCTTGATCGCACATCTGACTGACACTCAATAGATTATGCTTTAAGCCATCAACATACATAACATTTCCAGCTTTGACCTTTTCTTTTAGTTGAATAGAATCTTTACCTTTTATGAGCGCAGGGGTGTCATTTCCAAATGAGACCTTCTTCTCCTTCTCTAAGGCACTATATGACTGAATTTTTTCCTTATCACCCATCATATGTTTCGAACATCCACTGTCAATGTACCATTGATTTTCCTTCCCTTCTGCATATAAGGCTATACCACATCTTTCTGGTTCTTTCATTCTCCATGTTTTGGCACTTGAGGCATGTTCCTTCTGAGTTGTTTGCCGAAACCTGCTCTTGCATTCAGAATCTTCATGACCAAAGTTGTTGCAAATAGAACATTAAATTTCTTTTTCAAGAGCAGAAAAGTTATTGTAGGTCATTTTCATGATCCCAGTCATATTTCTTTGTTTTTGAGCTTCTCTAGTCATGATTGTCTTATAGGCAACACATTGAACTGCTTTTGACCAAATTTATGACAAGAGAAACATTGGCCTTTGAAGAAACTCCTGTGATTATCAAATCTACCAGCCAAATGATTGTAGTTTTTATTGACATCCATTCTTGAGGAAAATTGAGAAGGTTTTACCTGTGGCTAGTTGTAGCTTCTGTTCATCCTTAAAGTAGATTGCCCCCAGTTTACCTGGTAGTGTTTGTTCATTCTTGAGGTGAATTGTCCCTGATTTACCTGATGAGTAGCATTGTGCTTTTGCAGTTGATTGCCGACCCTTTCACTTCTTCTTGCTGCATCAAGATAACTTTTGGAGGTGGATGGCTTCTGCACTTGAGATGATTCTTCATTATATCCCAGACCTATCTTGATTAGTGGAGAACGCTGCATTTTGATAATCTCATCTAAAGTTTCAGATCCTTTAGTAACTCTAAGATTAAGAGCTTTTGTTTTCTCAATCTCTTTTCTGAGTCCCACAATTTCACATTCTAATTTTTCATGATGTTTTTCCTTTTCAGCAAGTTGAAATTGCAGAGTATCTATGATCGTATTCTTTTCTTCTAACCAAATTTTGAGTTTAGAAATCTCTTCATAAAGACCTTCTTCATCTATAGCATCCAAGAAATCATCATCTTCAAAAGCCATTAAAAGTCTATAATTATTACCTTGTTCATCTTCATCACTATTTGAAAGTCCATCACTGTCTTCATGAGTGTAGTAGCTTTTCTTATTTACATTCTGTTTCTTGTTCCATCTAATAGGTTCCTTACCTTTGTCAAGCTTATCTTTATGAGGACACTTGGCATCATAGTGACTAACTCTTCCACAAGCAAAGCATTTGAAGGGTAACTTACCTCTGAATCTTCCAGCACCCCGTTCAAGGTTCTTGACAAAATTTGATTCTTCCTCTTCTTCTGACATATGTCCTGACTCATAGTAATCCCCTTTTCCTGAAGCCTTGAATGCAGCTTCTCTCCTGTCTGATGGTCCCCTTTTCCTCATTTCGTAAGCAGTTAAAATTCCATGCAGTTGTGACATGGTAAGGTTCTGTAGATTCTGTTTTTATTCTATTGCAGAAACTTTTGATTCAAACTTAGGGGACAAAGATCTTAGAACCTTTTCAACCACAATAGTCTATTTTATTTCTTCTCCCAATTTTTTCATACAATTAACAATCTCATCTATACGTAGGAAATAGTTAGCCACACTTTCATAATTGTACATTCTGAGATTTTCATACTGAATTCTGAGGGTTTGAAGTTTTGCTCATTTTACCTGTTCATCTCCTTCATAGCTCAGAACGATCTTGTCCCATATTTCTTTTGCGGTTTTATACTACATAACCTTGACGAATTCTGATTGGGATAGACATCCTAATAGTGTATTGACAGCCTTTGCATTTGTTTCAAACTGCTTCTTCTCAGCCAAATCTATGATATCCCATACTTCTGTACCAAGAGATGGAAGATAGGCTATGACACTTACCTTCCAATAGACAAAGTTGGTCCCATCAAAAATTGGTGGCCTGATCGATGCTTCTCTCTCGTAGTCGCTCATGATGATATATCTTCCTTCAAGCGATCAAGCTTCTTCTGAAGGACCTACTCTGATACCAATTGTTGGAAATAATACTGAGAGGGGGGGGGGGGGAATCAGTACTATCAAATCTTTTCCAATAAACACTTGCAGATCTGACTAATGAAACTTGCATATGCCTTCCAGATTTTAATTTAAATTATTCTTTATATGTTAACCATTAATCTGTATGTCAGAACCATATAATAATGAACAGGAACAAGAAACATAGATAGTCACACCAAAGAACGCCAGATATAAGGTGGAAACCCAATGTGGGTGAAAACCACCTGCTGCAATATGTCTCTTTCTTCTTTCAATTAGAAACTTCTTTTTACAATGATTTTGTACTGGTGCAATCCTTTACCAATACACAGGCTGCTACCTGCAGAGAGCTACAACCCTCTCTCATTCTCCAGCTTCTCCTGGAAGGGAGCTACAACCCCCTAAGCTCTTGTACTAGCTGGGATACTAGTACACAGGCTACTACCTGCAGAAGGCTACAACCTTCTATTTTCTTCCAGGGATCACGTTTCATAAATTTTTATACTGGATCCATGAACATCAAAATAATCATCAAGTATATAGCTAAATAACTAATAAATTCTCAGAATGCTGTAACCAGAATATAATACCAGACTCCAATTTAAAACCCAGAACACTGTAGGTATAAACAAAAGCAACTAAAATATATTTCAAGAAAAGTCTGCAACTTCACCAAGAGTAACCTGCGGATATCCGCACTTCTGCTGTGTCGAGCCTGCGTAGCTCCACACTTGCACTGTCTGTGGCTTGCGCAGCTCCGCACTTTCTCTGTCTGTGAACCGCACACCTCCGCACCTGTAGGCGTCTGTCACCTGCGCACTTCTGCACCTGCGCTCTCTATGGCCTACGCAGCTACGCACTTTCTCTGTCTGTGCATTGCGCACCTCCGCACCTACAACCGTCTCTGCACTGCGCACCTCCGGGTATAGACAATTTATCAATCTTCTTTTATACCCCAGACTATCATATTTACAGATTTGATCATACGCCAAAAGAATCTCGACCCACCAATAGATCTGACTTGCAATGCTCAGGTTTCTCTTTGATTCAGGTCCAGCTATGACTCACCAATTGATCACCAGAATTTTAGATCTTACTCTCTCAAGATATTCAACACACACTTGTACATGGCCAAGAGATCTCCTTTCCTTTTTATAGACTAGGTCTTACTCAAACCATGAACCAAAACCATTGAGAAACAAAACCGAGGATCAATACTTGGGTTCAACTCTTTTGGATGCAATACCATGAACCAAAACCATAGGATCAATACTGTCGGACTAAATACCATGAACCAACCATAAGTTTTCCCACGTGCGTGCATATTTCTCTGCATGAAAGTCCATGAACTTTAGGTCCGCACTTTTTGTTCGGAACACCTGCGAACTTGTTCGCACCTTCTGAAAGATTCACCTGCGGAACCTGTCGATGTCTGCACCTTAGTGACCGGGAACCTGTGGATCTCTTATTTTCTACTATTTTGAGAGCCTGAACTGAGCTATGTCATTTGAGTGAGTTGCCATCAAGGACAACACCTGTGCCATAAGTCAAACCTATGTCATAATGCCAACAAGTGGATTAGGAAATGATCATGTGAGGACATGCCTAATGAACATCCTAGTGCGGTAAGTGCCTAAAGAGGCAGTGGTGTCCAAATTTATGCCTCCCAACATTGTGCTATGATATAATCGAGATATATAACTTGTTAGTCAAGGCCTTTCTATTTTGACAATGTTGGCTATGATGATTTAAATCATTGTTGATGCTTATCAATCCAGATCCCTTCCTATATGAATATTTCAACTTGATATTATTTTCTTGTCTCATTATGAGTATCTCCTTAGTTTAGAGGGAGTGTCATCATCTTCATTATCACCATCATCACCACCATCAATCTCATCATTGCATTATCGTCATAATCACCATTCATGTCATCATCATCATCATTATTATGGACATTGTTGTCAATTGTTCATAATTATAGGTGTCGTAAGAAATATCATCAACCCAAAAAATATTACAAGTGCTCAAAAAGGGTTGTTAGAACACATGATATATGCAAGAGAAATGACAACTTTATTTTTTAGAGATGATTGATGATCATCATCACCACTACCATTATCATCATCATTATAATTTTCATCATCCCCATCATCATAATTAATGTAATTTCTATCATCATTGTTGTCAACTTCGTCATGAACATCATAATCATCATTCATGCCATTATTGTTGTTGATGATGACCAAGATGAAAATAATGATAATGATGATCAAATGATAATGACTTGGAAGATGACTCTAAAGATAATGGTTATGATTATGACCATGACAACATTTAAAAATTGGGAAGATTGTCCAAGGTCATTAGCATCGCCATCATCATTGTTATCATCATCATTTTCATTATAACCCCCATCATCTTTATCATCATTTTGATTATCATAATAATCACAATTCATGTCATCGTCATCATCTTCATTATCATCATCGTCATAATTATTGACATTGTCATCAGTTGTTCATAATTTTTATTGTCATAAGAAATATCATTAATGCAAAAATTATACGAGTGTTGGAAAATGGATGCAAAAGTCAAAAAAAAAATGGGGGCAACAATAGATGTAAAATTGGATGAAGAGTGGACACAACATAAGTAGATGAAAAACAAGACAGAAAAATTGACACAAACGTGGATGAAAAAGTAGATGCAATAGTTGATGCAAACTTGGACACAAAATAGGGTGCAAACATGATGAAAAAGTGGAAGAAAACATGGGTGTAATAGTAGGCATAAAGCTTAGCATGAATTGTTGTGAAATAAATGTGGATACAACAATGAATAAAAAAAAAAAAATACACAAACATGGATGCAAAAAGGAGGCAAAATTGGATTAAAAAATGGATGTAAACACGGACAAAACATGGGTGCAATAGTGGACACAAAATTAGATTCAAAATTGGAAACATCAGAAGTGGATGTAAAAGTAGATGCAAAATGGGATGCAAAAAATAGAAAAATTATTTGATGCAAACTTGGACACAAAAGAGGATGCAAATGTGGATGCAAAATTGGAATAAAATGTGGGTTTCAATGATAGGCACAATATATGGCACAACAAAAGAGGATGAGAAAGTGGATGTAATAAAAAACACAAAAAAATATGCAAACTTGGATGCAAGACAAGATGCAATAAGGGATGAAAAAGTGGATGCAAACATGGGTGCAACAACAGAAACAAAATTGGATGAAAAATATGGATGCAATGGAAGTAGATGCAAAATATGATACAAAATGAGATGCAAAACCCAACACAAAAGTGGATGCAAAAATAGATGCAATATTTTGATGCAAAAGTGGATGCGAAGATGGATGCAAAATTGGAAGCAAACGTGGGTACAACAAGAAGTACAAAACATGGTACAAATAGTGTCACAACAAAAGTGGATGTAATGATAGATGCAAAAAAAGAAGCAAATGATGATGAAAAATAAGATGCAAAAAGGGATGCAAAAGTGGACGTAAACATGGGTGCAACAATGGATGAAAAATATGATGCAAAAGTTGATGCAACAAAATTAGATGCAAAAGTAGATGCAATATGAGACACAAAACCTGATGCAAATCTTGACACAAAGGGGATGCAAAAAATGATGTAGAAATGGATGAAAAATGTAATTTAAAAAATGATGCAAAAGAGGATGCAAGAGATGATGAAAATGTTGATGCATGTGTAGGCGCAAAAAGTGGAAGCAATAAATGATACAAAAGTTGGTGAAACAAAATTAGGTGCCAAACTTGGTGCAAAACATGGTGCAAAGGATGGCACAAAACTTGGCATAAAACTTGGCATAAAACCCGGTGTAAAACCTGATGCAAAACCTATTGCAATACCTGGTGCTAAACTTGGTGTAAGACTTGGTGGAAAACTCAGTGCAAACTTTGCATCAATTTTTGCACCATATTTTATAAATGGACACAAATAGCACCAAAAATGGGCTCTAGACGCAAAAAAGGAAGAAAAAAGGGATGCTAATCATAGGGTTTTGTTGTAGTGTAAGGTGGCTCGTTGATCTCCTTCAATTATTTGACTCTTGATCCAAATTATATGCAGGCTCCCTTCAAGCAAAAAGAAACTTCAAAGAGCTAAGGGTCACTCTTCCCAAGTACGTTTGTTGAAATATATGGTTATCAAGAAATAAGGTGATCTTCAGCACTACTTGTGCATCACCTAGGATCACTGCTCTTAAATCCCTATCATCTTGTTTTGAATTTCATAGACCTGCTTGGAACCCTCTCTTGATCCTAAAGAATTTTCTTGTATCTCTCCTTGGGTTCGTCCCCCTATCTCCTTGTCCCCATCAAAAATACCTCCTCCTCGCCCTTACTGGATCCTTAGATTGTCTCAAGAAGGTCTTGCAGAATGGATGCAAAAGTCAAATAAATGTACTCTCCAATTTGATGATGCCTCGAAAAGCAATCTTAGGATGGCAGGAGGATAGGGATTCTCATTAATCCTGAAGGAATAATTGAAGATAGATATGACTGGGGTTTGGGAAAGAAGACAAATAACCAAGCAGAGGCCTATGGCTTGTACATCGATATTTTCTTAGCTCAACAAAAAGGAATCATGGAATTGAATATTCTGGGGGAGTCCCTTCTAGTTATAAAACATATGAACTATAACTTTGTAGCCCATAACAACAAACTGAATCATATTCTCAAGAGAGCCTAGGGCATGATTCCATTCTTTGGGAATCTAAAGTTTTTTCACATCCTAAGAGGACAAAACAAAGATGCACATATGCAAGCCAACAAGGCCTGCCAAATGAAAGAGGACTACTGCAAAGTCAATGAAATGGACATAAATTTTTCCATCCCCTAATTGCTTCGATGAAAGTCCTAAACTTATCAACTAATTTTGAATCCTATACTAAAATCAGGGAACATAAGTCAAATATCAAAGAGATGATGATATTATTTACCCTTATGGCCCCTCTCTCCTTCATGGTATTCAGATTTATTGGTTCCACCCCCTCCTTCACCTCATCTGGCACAACACCCCCTCTCTAACCCCCCTCCCATCCACCTCACCTCCCATCGCAGTTCTCCCTCCTTCACCCTCCTTCCCGACCCCCCAGTCCCCATCACATCCATCCGCTCATCACCTACCCCTTCTCCCTACCTTATGGATGCATCTCTTAGCATGTTGACCCACCTCACTTGCCTCATGGCTGCATCCCTCAACTTGTCAAAAAGTTTGGTGATGTGTGGAGTTTAATTGTGGGAAGTCTGTATCAATCTCCTCGTATCTAGATCCGTAACAGGATCATTCAAGAAGCCACCATGTGAAATCTCTCTGAACGAGAACTACATTTACTATCTTTGTGTTGGATCAGACGGTTTGTGCGAGGGAAGGATAATTTGCACAAGGCGGAGGTTGTTTCAGAGAATATAATAATCATGGTGGATCATTGGGATCCAAGAGTTAAGCCCACATTTTCTCATTTCCTCATATGGGTAAGGCTTGGAAATTACTATAAATGGTGGCATAACGATTTAACTTCTGTAAGATGAGAGAGTTGATCTCTGTACTAGTTTTCATTGGTGCAAGGACCCCTGGGCAGAGCCTGTGCAGGCAGGGGATAATCCTGGCCGTGGAGGGTATCTCGTTAACAGAGGCTCAAGAAAGTCATCTTCTGAGGAGTGTGCCTTTCGATAGTGGGGGTGTCAGTTCTGGTCAAGTTGAGAAGGGAAAGTCAATTGCGGGGGAGTGGGAGCAGGTCTTCTTTTGTGAGTCCAACCCAAGTGTTTCTGGGTTCTCTGCTCCTCTGGGTCATCTATATCATTGGGATAGACTCTAATTTGAGATTCAAGCACCTAAAGTAGCCTCTGTGAAGAGTCATTCTCTCCATGAAGTATCAGCCTCTGGATCCTGGGGCCAACATAGCCCTCACTCAGGCAGGATAGCAAGATGTTTAGAAAAGAGATGGGTGAAGATCCCTCCTCTGGTACAATTCACTCATCCTGAGTGTGAATCTTGTGAAAGTGTGCACTTTGATCTCTGGAGGGTTTGGCAAACCTCCAGAGGTGTATTCAGCAGCAAAATGGAGGATGCGTATGAAATACAGGAGAGGAAAATTGAAAGGAATCAAAAGATACGTCAGTTGGAAGATTAAATTGATGCTCTACGCTGTCAAACTGAGGATCTTTAAATCAAATTGGAAAGGAAGAACTCTGAAAATGTCTTTGGAGATAACTAGAATAGACCTCAATCGATCTACTGCCGTGGACAACTAGTCTGCATCTTATGAATGTTTTTTGATGTCAATATATAAATGTATTTTTCTACTAAGCTAGTTCTGCCAGTTATATAGTAGTAATCGTGTATTAGCTCTGTTGTTTTTTGTAATTTTGGAAGGTGATTGGGCCTGGACGAAATGTTGGAAAACTCTGATGCGTATGGTTGGAAATGTAATTGATCCGTAATACTCCTGGTTTTTGGCCACGAATGGGCGTGATTTAATACCAACTTATTACTATTTGTTACAAAAAAAAAAATTGAGAAAAAATTTGTAAATATTTTTTTTAAAGGGGAAAAAATAAATTCATTATTCTAAAAACTATTGAAAAATGCTATTTTAAAAAATGTAATTGATTTTTTTTTTAAGAAAAGGAAAAACATTAAAATATGAAATTAAAAAATTGTCCATGGAGCGTAGAGTTGTCCATGGAGTGTAGAGTTGATAGTGACAGGGTATTATGTTAAAGCATTCTGTGATGTGAAGGTGACTGTTTTGAACTCCGTGTGCAAAAATCCAGCTATGCTAAGGGTTGATGTGGCCCAAGTGTGATCTCCAAGTGATTTTGATGGCTTAGATGCTCCTCGGTTATGACTACTCAAGCCATTGATTAGTTGTGCAACCATCTTAAGGCTCATATAAACTATTAAACAAATAAAACAACAATTGTTTATTTTTAAATCTTCTAAATTAAAAAAATTACAAATGAAAAAACATTCAAAATAATAAATAAATAAATAATAAAAACTAATAATACATTTAAAAGATAAATAATTCATGTCAAGTCCCACTAGCACAATTGGTTGAGGATGGGCCTTGTTAGCAAGGCAACCTAGGATCAAACCTCACGAAGGTTGTTGCACCCATGCTAGCAGAGGAGACATGTTAAAATCTAGTCAGTGTAGGGCTAGTGTGGCCTGTGATTTTGATGATTTAGATTCCCTTGGGTCGTATAGGTCAAGCCTTGGCCTGTGATTTTGATGATTTAGATTCCCTTGGGTCGTATAGTGATTTAGATTCCCTTGGGAATCTTCATTCCCTTGGGTCGTATAGGTCAAGCCTTGGCCCGTGATTTTGATGATTTTAGGTCAAGCTTGAAGGGCTAGTGTGGCCCGTGATTTTGATGATTTAGATTCCCTTGGGTCTAGTCAGTGTAGGGCTAGTGTGGCCTGTGATTTTGATGATTTAGATTCCCTTGGGTCGTATAGGTCAAGCCTTGGCCTGTGATTTTGATGATTTAGATTCCCTTGGGAATCTTCATTCCCTTGGGTCGTATAGGTCAAGCCTTGGCCCGTGATTTTGATGATTTAGATTTGATGATTTAGATTCCCTTGGGTCGTATAGGTCAAGCCTGAAGGGCTAGTGTGGCCCGTGATTTTGATGATTTAGATTCCCGTGATTTTGATGATTTAGATTCCCTTGGGTCGTATAGGTCAAGCCTGAAGGGCTAGTGTGGCCCGTGATTTTGATGATTTAGATTCCCTTGGGTCATATAGGTCAAGCCTGAAGGGCTAGTGTGGCCCGTGATTTTGATGATTTAGATTCCCTTGATGATTTAGATTCCCTTGGGTCGTATAGGTCGAGCCTAAAGGAACGCAGACAACTTGACAAAAAAAGATAAATAATTCAACAAAAAAAAATCATTAATATATTTTTGTTTGCTATTTAGATTCCCTTGGGTCGTATAGGTCAAGCTGAAGGAACGCAGACAACTTGACAAAAAAAGATAAATAATTCAACAAAAAAAAATCATTAATATATTTTTGTTTGCTATTTAGATTCCCTTGGGTCGTATAGGTCAAGCCTGAAGGGCTAGTGTGGCTCGTGATTTTGATGATTTAGATTCCCTTGATGATTTTGATTCCCTTGGGCCGTATAGGTCAAGCCTGAAGGAAGGAACACAGACAACTTGACAAAAAAAGATAAATAATTCAACAAAAAAAATCATTAATATATTTTTGTTTGCTAGTGTGGCCCATGATTTTGATGATTTAGATTCCCTTGGGTTGTATAGGTCAAGCCTGAAGGGCTAGTGTGGCCAGTGATTTTGATGATTTAGATTCCCTTGGGCTGTATAGGTCAAAATAAAATAGAAATTTTAAATTTTAAATAATTGAAAATAAAATAAAAATTAATTATTATTTTTTAAATAAATTTAATTAAAATAAATAAATAAATAAAAAGAAACATATTAGTTTTTTTAATTATAAATAAATCAATTAATTATATTTAACTAAAGTGTGTTTGTGGGGTAACTAGGTTGAACCTACCTTTAAGTTCAGCCATTTTATTGGATGGAAGAAGAACGATCACCCACATTGGGATGCTTATCACCAGGAAATTGTGCGAGGCTCGGTCAAGCTTGGATACCCCTTAGAAGTTTAATTGCCCCAAAATGACTTCCATTCTTAATCCCTCTCCATGAGGTTTGAATCATGGAGCCTACACTCCAAACAAACCAACTTGCCTACACCTCATGAGTAAAATATATATAAAAAAAATACAAAAATACAAAATATGCAAACAAAAAAGTGCTATATTTTATGCACTTGGGGGAGGGGGCGATTCTCGATAGCACCTCATTCCCCAACACAATATACATAATATTCATTGTTTTTTTTTCCAATTTTTTTATATGATTTTTTTGTTTTATTTTTTATTACAAAATTTTGGTTTTTTTTTCATTTTTTTATTAAATATGGTTTTATTTCTTGAAATTTATATATATAATATATATTAATATATATATATATATATATATATAATTTTTTTTTTCCACGCAAGGATTTTAGGTTCGAGTGGTTTACTAAACAATTTGTTTAGTAGCCATATTTCGAAGTTTACAAATCGGTTAGAAATTCTCATTCCAATTTAAAAAAAAAAAAAAATTTCCTTTCAATTTTAAGTTTTTATTTATTGTTTGTTTAAAAAAAAAAAATCCCAAATTTTGTTTTTATTTTTAAATTTATTTTGATATTTTTAATTATTGATTTTTTTCAAAAAGTTTTATGAAGAGAGAGAGATTAAATTTACCTTAAATTTTAAAATTTAATTTTATATATTTATTTTATCTTTTTGGAATATCTAATTATTTAGTTTGTTTAATTTTTTAGTTCATAATTTATTTTAAAGAAGTATTATTGTTTCTACTAATGATATATTATTAAATTATCATTTTCATAATTTGGATACATAGTGAAGATTTTATAAATTATATTTAAAAAAATATTGTAATTTTAGTGTTCCATTGAAAATGAGTCAAGTTATCTCAAGGTAGATCTCAGCTATACTTTTAGCCTTTAAAACAGTTACTTTTGGCAGAATTATTCTTTGATTTAGGTGTTGATTTTTAAGGATTTTCTAGTCATGATATTCAGTTTTAATTCCATGGTTGAAAAATGTCATAATTTTGATGACTAAAAAATGTTGGAATTTTTACTCTAAAAAGAGGGTGATGAAACATCACCACTTTTCCATCTCGAATTGTTTTTTCATGTTTTTTGTGTAAAAATAGGAGTTTTTTGGACTAGAGCTCTAGTTTTGAGGTTACAATGTTCGTTAAGTTAGTAACATTGTTGAAAAAAATGGAAAACTAATAGGTACTCAAAACCTATTAAAAATTTGTAAAAACAAAAGTAAATCGGTAGAGTTTACCTATAGATAAACCACCTGGAAATCTCTCCCCACCCACAATAAATTAATGATGGTAAACAAAGACGATTCTTCCCTAGTAAGATGAGAAAATAATGGGTGAATGAAACCCATGAAATATATATATATTTAATATATATATATATATTATATATATATATTGGATGGTCATGGGAAATTAATCCCACTCCAGGAAAACATATTGATGACAAAGGAAAATGGTGTCCTCATCCTTGGCTCAAGCAAAATGAGTTGCTTCCTCTTTCATTCTCCAAACCCTTTTTTTTGTTTGCAAAATTAGTCTTGAAAAACATAACCATTTAAAGTGTCTTTATCCATGGGATGATGATTTTTTGGATCTTCTTGTGATAATATGGTGATATTTATGATAACATCTCGATATTATTGCCAACAATTTTTTTTTATTAATCTTTACTAGCAATAATATTGCCCAGTGCTGAAAATATCTATGTCATGATATAACTATGATAATATCATGGTTTTCACAACAATAGATTTAACATAAATTACTCATCCTTCATTATATGTGTCACTTTATTTATTCTTACATCTAACAACAAATTCTCTCTTTCTTCAATTTTTTGATGTGTTTTATACATTTCTCGAAGTAGTTCCCCACCCTAAACAAATACAACAATGACAAAAGAAAAAGTTGTCCTCCTCATCCTTGCCTCAAAGAAAAATCAGACCCCTCTTTTTCTCTCCAAACCCCTCTTTGTGTTCGTAAAATTATTCCAAAATAAAAAATCCCATTTAAAGTGCCTTTGTCCATGGGATGATGATTTTTATGATCTTCTTGCACTGATATGACGATATTTATGATAGTATCTCAATATTATTTCCAACAAAAATATTGTTAATATTTACTGGCAATAATATTTCCAAGTGGTAAAAATATCTTTGTCATAATATTATTGTGATAATATCACGGTTTTCACAACAATGGATTTAACCTAAATTACACATCCTTCATTAGGTTAAGTGTCACTCCATTTATTCTTGCATCTAATAACAAATTCTCTCTTTCTTCACTTTTTTTTTTTTTTTTTACATTTCTTGAAGAAGTTTTTGAAAAAATCTCTTTTTGGTTGTAGAAATATGGGTTTAAGTTTGATTATAAATGATCTTAGTCTATATACACAAGTAATATAACAATGATAAATACTTTGTATCTATATATTTCTATATTAAAATGCAATATGAAGTCCTCCATTTATGAGAAATCAAGAGAAGCCAAGATTGTAACTGGATAGTAAGGTATACAACCTACCAAACAAGGCATACCAACATGTAAAATAATTATTAACATACATAAAGACAATATTTGAATGAGAATTATCATCTTCCATGGAAAAAAGAAGGGAATTAGTTAAAAAATTAGAAACTCATCAGAGTTGATTGAAAGCAGGCAGGTGGAGACTTGCATATTGAAAAAGAAAATGAATTAACGAGGATAATTTTTTTAGCAACTAGGAAGGAAGAAGAATTGTGGAGGTTAAAGTCACAAAGCTTGTGGCTTCAAGTAGGAGATAAAAAAACTTCCTATTTTCACAAGAAAAAGAAGGCTCAAGAACTTCAAAATATAGTAAAGGAGATAACTCTTGAAGGAAGGCCGAGATTCACTGTATTTGAGGATAGTAAGTAGGAATTATTCCTCCATTTGAAATATCTATATGAGTAAGATAGAGAAGTAGACATGGTGCAATCTCTAGAGTTTCTTTGATGTATTCCCTCTATTGTTTCAGAATTGGCCAATAATCTCCTTGTTAAAGAAAAAGAGGAAGAAGAGGTAATGGAAGCTATTTGGGACTTAGATCTAGATAAATCTCCTAGTTTGGATGTCTTTTCTATAAGTTTGTCTAGAGTTTTTTGGCCCTTGATTAAAAAGGATATGTTTCACATGTTGAACACAACAAGAAGGAAATATAAGATTTGGGGCAACACAAACTGCTCATTTCTTGCTCTCATTCCTGAGTGAAATCCAATAACGTTTTCATGATTTAGACCTATTTCTCTTTGTAACGATGCTTACAAAATTATCACAAAAATCATAGCCTCGAGATTGAAGAAAATCCTACTTGAGTTCATCTTTGAGAGCCAGGGAGGCCTTATTTAGTAGAGACAAATTTTGGATAATATAATATTGGCTGAGGAGGAAATTCACTCCAGTAAGGAAGAAGGATAAGCTAGAATAGTTATTAAGTTGGACATGGCCAATGCCTTTGATTGGGTAAGGAATTTTTTTCTTTAGTCAGTGTAGGAAAAATTGGGATTTTGCAGTGAATTTATTGGGTGGATTAAATCTTGTACTGGGTCCACATGGATTGCACCGCTTGTAAATGGTTGTCCTGCACATTTTTTTGTTGCTTCAAGGGGTCTTTGGAAGGGTTATGCCATGTCCGTTTTTCTATATATTATATTAGTTGAAAGCTTAAGTAGGAACCTAGAAAAGGCAAGGCAAGAAGGTGAGCTAGTTGGGTTAAGTATAGAAAGGAATGTTAAAGGTGAATTATTTGCAATTAGCAGATGACACCCTACTCCTTGGAGGGTCCTCGAAAATCATTCTGAGCCACTTCAAAAGAATATTGAATTCATACCTCGACTTGTCCAGAGGAGTGGTCAATAAAAAGAAAAGTCAAATTTATGGATGGAATTGTTCAATTGAAATGTTAAAGGATATTTCAAAGATATTAGAATTTCCAGTTGCAAATGACTAGAGATAGTTTAAATATATAGGTATTGAAATATATTTGGGTTCCTCAAGCGTCGAAGAATGGGAGGAGGTTTTGCAAAAAAAAAAAATCAATCCTGGAGGGAGAAATAGTTGAATGTAACCTGAAATGTTGTTTTGATTAAGTCTATATTGTCATCCATTCCTATTTACATGAGATCAGGCTTACTCACTCCAAAAGGGGTAATCCATAAAATTAATAGCCTTATTAAAAAAAAAATACAATGAGGTAAAAACAATGTTAACATGTTTCGTTTAGTGAATTGGAGTTTAGTTTGATTTCCCAAATGTTGTGATTATGTTAGGTCCCTATAATACTACTGATTACTCCATTACTATTGTAGTTGTATCCCTTATTAATATTGTTGTGCCCCTATTGTCTCCATATTGTTATTATTATGCCCCATAGAATCCCTCTATTGTTATTTTTGTGCCTTTATATTATTATTGTTAGTTCGGTTGGGTTATTTGTGACTCCTTAGACTCCTATATATAGAAAGGAGGTTTTGTCATTTGAATCATCAAAGAATCATTCATTTGTGTAATGTAAAGGAGGTTTCCCCCTTGAAGAGGCTGAATTCTAAGGAGTTGATCTATCTTTTCTATCTTTTTGTAAGCTGGTTTCATAACATTTAGTATCAGAGCTTTGGATTCTAAGGTTTCGCTGCTCCAAATAGGTCATCATGGAATTTTCGCTATAAATTTTTTTCTGCTACGTTTCAGAAGTGAAAAACAAAATCCATTTGAGATGAAATGAAACTAAACCTCGGGTCCGAATTTTAGAGCTTTTCACACTATATTTGTGTAGATATGGTCTGAGGAAATTGGTCTTTTTGCAGACTCCTAAATTACATTCCAAACAGGTGACTTGGGGAAAATCATCATAACTTTCTCTCTGAGCATTGGATTGAAATTTCGTAAGAAGGTACAAAAAGAGGACAGAATTTAGTTTCTTGTATATATTTTTTAGAGCCAAAGGTCGAAACAGGGACACGTGACATGTCGTACAAGTTCGCTCTATTGAACAAGTCTATAATCAGGTCACTGTGGGAGATTTGTCATAACTCTTACTTGGAGAATCCAATTTGGATTAGACTGGTGGCATTGGAAAGAGGAAATAGAGGGTTACTGCAGGTCGCAATTTCAGAACTAGATGATCTGAAATTACAGAGATACATCAGAGGCAATATCGAGCGCCTACAAAGTGAAAAAAGGTGTGTAGATTTTTTTTAATTTTTGCTTAAGCTTGGTTTGAAAAATTATTTTGAAGGAATTCAAAGGGAATAGTATAGAATTATTATCGGTAACTAATGCCCTGAGGAAAGAAAATGCAAACACCTAGTAAGCAACCTAAAAGCTCTAGCATGACTCATGAATAAGAGGAAGAAATGCTACATGATATAT
>APFE031213301.1:103335-117646 GCA_000404065.3 Pinus taeda
CTACCATAAAGCATTTAAAGATCAAGATTAATGATATTTAACTTTTAATGTGAAGAAAGGTTGACAAAGATGCAAGTGAAAAACAAGGAAAGATAGTTAGATTATTATGTCTTAGATGGAATGTTGTCATAAGATATGGATTTCATTCATGGTATATTACTGATTGTTGAAGAGGGGCATGATCTACTTGTTAGCATGGAATTGATTGGTAGATTGCATCACTTAGTTATAAATCACAACAATCAGAGTAGAAGTGTGATGAAGTTGCAGGACCTCATTGAATTGCGGTTGCTTCCTGTTAGTTCCCACTAAGAAGTGCTCTTGGAAGAATCATGATCATCTCATGTCAGTTTTGCATTTTGTTGCAAATATTAAGACACTTGGGGGAAATTATCACAACTAGGGTGGGAGAAATGTCGAGTCTTAATTCAGAAGTTGTATAAAATAGGCTACAAGGTCAGTTTTTAAAGCTTTCTTATGTATTTCTATTTTGTCGTTGAAAATTATAATTACATTGCGTTAGTACGCCATTTATCGTTTGTGCTTGTACATGTGCTGTAAAAATAAAGGAGATACTCCATGAAATGGAATAGGTACATGGGGCAAACAAGAATAGAGTTGGCATTGTGCAATTCTTTTGATTTGGGTGGACAAACGAGAGCAAGACACCCTTGAATGAATGAATTGGACAATAGATGAGAGAGGTGCAATAGATCATCACCCCATTAAATTTTGTCTCTAAATAGATGAAATGACATGTTTTATTTTATTTGATTATTTTTCTTGATTTAGCATGGCCCTGCTCTAGTTTGGATTGGATAGTGTCTAGTGCAAACTATTATTGTAATTTCTTCTTGCATGGACATTTATGTTTTTGTGTAATATTCCTAAATGGAAATATTAAGTGTAAACAAAATCGTGCACTATAAACAGAAAGTAAATTTAACGCATCCACAAATTACAATCCGATAGGAAGTTCATTCGCAACCATGCCAAAAATAAATAAATAATAATAATAATAATTGTATGCTCTTTTCTTATACGACAATATTATTACAACATTTATGACAAAGAACTTTGACAGATGCAATGATGAGCTTACAAATCACTTTTTGTTACATATTATCCCTGACATTGTCACTTATAGGGTCATATAGACGTAGTTGGAAATGAACTACTATAATTGGAAGCTACAGGGGTACATTGTGTGAATGACTTTACTTGGTCGAATGCATCATATATTAATTTGTACCATGAGATGAATATTGATTGTGATCATCCTGCGTCTTGTTTTGATTGTTTCTAAATACATAAATAATTATGGGTTGCAATGATCACACATATAGTCCTTTAGTTATAACGGAATTCATGGTATAGATACCTTGGGAAAATTATAGCCTGCCCACCAGAAGGTTGGCAAGAATTTCAGGAAGGGTTCCTGAGATTATGTGTTGTCGTTTCTTCTTTATGTTCTAAGGACTTCGGGACGAAGTCCATTGTTAAGAGGGGGTGTATGTAGTGCCCACCCTAGTTTCCTGACTCTAATATGACATTACCTTGCATACTTTAGTCTATGAGTAACTCAGGCTGAAGATCCAGAAACGTGACTCTATTATCAGCGAATGTGATGGTTATGTATGTTCTCTATTAATATTATGATTACGATATAATTAATGGTTATGTGTATTCTCTATTGATATCATGATGGTGATAGTAGTAAAGGATAGACTGTTTCTATTGATGTTATAATGATGATAGCCTTGATCTATATGTATGGTTCCATTAAGGTTATGATGATGGAGGTATCCCTTATGTTAGCTACTTACATTTGTTCTGGTTCACAATGAATGGTGATGTGAATGACCAGATGATGGTAATTAATGCTATTATGACAATGACTAACACTGAAAAACATGGTTACTGATTATTATTGAGTATGGCAGGAAAACCACCAGAGGCACTCGCACATGACGAGTTGACGACACCTGGTTTGATGAAAATTTATATTATTTTATCTTTGAAATTCTAATTGATTTTGAAACTTGCTATATATGGCTATCTATATTTTGATGATATGTTAATGGTTGCAGGCACAGATGAGTTGCTTGGCCGAATGACTCACATATGGGTGATGGGGTTGTACAAGTGGATGGAACTACATGGGAGGGGTGGGACAGTGTCACTGATCTCACCCACTAGCAGTCCCGCCGTGACTTGGGCTGGAAGGGTTGAAACACCTTCGCCTTGAAGATCATGATGCCATGAGGGCAGGTCCCAGAGTTGGGTCGCTCATGAGGAGTTTACTGGGGGACACACATCAAGGCGGATTCCTTGATCCCCGACACCATTAGTCTCACTATAGCAGGGAACATAAGAGATGATAGTGGTCTATGACGTTGCACGATATTTTCCCCTCGTAGGCACTGGATGCTTGAAGGGCAAGTGGTGTGGCACCCTTGGAATTTCAGGGGAGATTCTTGAAGGGCACGACCAACTTGGCACCCTTGGCATTGCAATTAAACTGTTAGGTGTGGCACCCTTTGAACAACTAGGGAAGTTTTTGAAGGGCACAACCAAACTTGGCACCTTTGGAATCATTAAAAAGAAATAATAACAAATAAATATAAGTAAGGAATGAAAACTAGGTAAAGTTACATTAAGGGAAAATGATGATTGGAAACCAAGGAAATTAAATCAAAAATAAAACTTGGAATAAGGAGGATCATAGGAATAAATAAATAGAGTACCTTAAAAATTCCACCCTCCCCATGTTGGAAAATTCTAGGTAGATCAGGTGGTTTAATTAGATAAAAGGGGAAGACAAACATATTGTAAGGGTAAAGATTAATCCTTAACAAATTAAACTTAATTAAGAAAAGAGGAAGATGAATTAAAATAAGAAAAATAAATTAAATTAGAGAAATGTAGAGAAGCTCCATGTGGCATCAACCAACATAAGAATATCCCTCTAAGAGATAACCTGAGTTAATGTAGGAAGTAGATTGGGGATAAAATCTTGACTCATTAATTGACTCCAAGTAATAAACACAATTAAGGAATAAAAGGGGGGAATAAAGAGACAACTAGGAGAAGAAATAGGAATCTTGTGAGGTGAGGAAAATATTAGTTTTAAATAAAAAGTTAAGTAAATAATTTAGGGTGACCCTTGCTGAGAGAATGACACATGGGTATGTGAATAATCAAGTATTAAATTAAAAGAAAAATATTATAATTATGCATGACATGCCAAGTGTCACCTATGAGGACTCCTATAAAATAAAGGGAAAGCCATGAGAGAAGGAACTTTTTTTGGGGGAACCCTATTGTTGGATGGATGATATGAGGTCAAAGCAGTGACTATGAAGCTATAGTGAGTTTGGTGAGGCAGAGGATTTCTTTTTAGAGAGGGGACTCTTGAGCCAAGGTTGTTCTCCTCTGCCAGCTAGATTCTTCTGCCATTGTACAACCCCATTGCGGCTCGGGGGTCCGCGGGGAAGAAGAGTACCCAAAGAGTAGGCTGGGAGGTTAAACGGTGGGTCTCGTTTTCGGATCAAGTGCGTCATCATACAATCGCAGAAGTGACCAACAACAAGGAAATACCAGCGACAACAAAGCAAGCGGAGTCTCGCCTCTCCGTTGTACGGTACATGTGTATTTCCTTACTACTTGACCTTAGATTAAAGGTATATAAATGTGGTGTTATGATCCTGAAATGAGCATCAGCGATGTGTGTATTGATTGAATTGAAATCTCAATGTGTTTATTTGCTGGTTGTAATTGTTGTGTATTAAAAATAAATAAAAATATATATATATATATAGTTTAGCTGGGTCATTTCACTGTTTTAGCTGGGTCGTTCCACAAACAAAGCATGGGTGGGTCATAGAGTCCTACTGGAACTATGACTTAGCCTAATAATAACACGTATAACCAAATCGGTTTTAGGTACCTGTAAGCCACAACATCACCGTGTCACAAAGAGGAAGTACAGCCAAACCCTAGGCTATAGAAGGGTTTAATAAAATTACAAAAGTCTGTATGACAGAAACCAGACCACAATGGATCGCATCTCGATTGTTTTAAGAAAATTTTATTACAATGACCCCAGAGGTCAAACAATAACAATGGTAAGCAAGGCTGCGAGGCAAAGGGGATTTTTATACATTCAAAGTAGAGAGGGTTTAATGATTAACTCGTCATCCATCTAGTGATTAACCCGGCAGACCAGAGCGTCGCCTCAGACCTTTGGCAGGAAAGGTAAAAGAAAACCCCCATAATGCAAATACATGGTTAAATATAACAATGCCGAACTCATGACTCGACTGAGGAGTCATATCAGTCAGCGTACCCTCAGGGAGATAACTTGAGGACAGTTGGACTTGTAACTAAAAGAACCACCTAACAAATTAATAAGTTTGGAAGCGGGAGCCCTTAATTCATATGTTGAGAAATTAAACTAACCAGAGAGACTTACTGTAATGATTAAGTCTAAACAACACCGCGAGTAGCAGGAGACCAAGTACAGGAATGGCCACGACCGTGGGCGACCTGCTAAGCCCTAGAGAATTAACCAGTAAATAATATAATTGTGTCGACAAAAATCATGTAAATAGAGCATATTAACCTTAAACCCCAATAATGATTTGACAATCAAAGGGGAAAGGTAATTCGCATATAATCCATCCTGTCCAGGCGAATTCAGAATATAGAATTGCATCGAAAATTACGATTTAGATAAGCATAGAACAAACATACATGACGAAAAAATATACAGTGAGTATAAACTGTGTGTCTATGATATATATATATATATATATATATATTATTTCGAACCACAGAAGATAGCTTACAAAACTGTAGGTCTATCTCACAATGTACATAAAGATAACTGTCAGAATATCCAGAATCGTAACAACTTTATACATATACAGGTTCAGGTACACCGAAGGAAAAATACGCAACGTGGTCTTAAGTTTAAGCCACGAGGAGCCCTCGGTCCCCTTTAAAAAAAAAACTGAACTACAATAGAAACCCATATCAAAAGTTAAGAAAAACAATGGCCGCTGAGGAGGACTTCACATTCCAGGTCTGGAATGAAACCCTCGAGTGCCTTATGAATTACACAGCATCATACAAAGGCCCTTAACTCGGTGCTCTTACCCGATATGCAGTGTTCAAGCCAAATATTTGAGCGAATCACCAGGTTGGCAACCCCAGGTTGCCATTACATAAAACGTAACCTGCAAATTAAAATAATCCACAGTGCGATGAGCATAAATTCAACTGAGGAGGACTAAAGAACAACAAAAAACGTATAACAAGCCTACAAAATAAAACGCAGTCGAGCTAGTCATGTTGTATACCTGGTTGAAATGCAAAGAGGGCAGACAAGTCTCCACCCGATAACCCTCGCCGGATACCCTGGTTGCAGAGAGCAGCGTGTGCTCAGGGAAGCCAAATGAGAAGGCCGAGCGCAAGAGGCGGTGGAGAACAAAAAAAATGAATGCCATGAAGAACTGAACGATGGTATAGTTCCCGAGATCGCCAGCTTCGAGGTGCTGCCTGCCGCACCACGTCAACAAGGACAGCGGAGCAATTAAGGAAGAAAAGCGCGCCATCAACCCAAAAATATTAGCATAAGTTACAGCAAGAAACTTCAGGCAACTAATATCACAAATCCATAATTCGATTAACCGGAAAAGGTTTAACGACGACAATCATCGGTGAGCGGGTTTGTAACCCGAGCCAACTTAAATGACCAGTCCTGCTAACCATCAAGTGCATAATTAATAGGTGCCAGATGGCTATGGTGCCGATAATATAATAACACATAAAAAAAAAAAATTACCGTAGCAATTAAAGTTTAGGAGTGTTACAAATTGGTATCAGAGAGAAGGTTTCCATACTGAGACCTCTGGAATAATCCTGTATAAGTGATAATAAATACCGCAAACACAAAAAGAAAAAAAAGAAAAAAAGAAATATATATATATATAATATATATTATATATATATAATATATATATATATATATATATATATATATATATATATATTCTTTCTTATTCTCGCTGTTGCAGTCACAATTCAGTTATGTGCAATGAAATAGTTAATATTGCTAATTACTCCTCTAGTTCCATTTTAGGCAAAGTCAAAAGAATCAGTAGGGAACTACAAGTCAGCAAGTATGCAGAGAACTGGCCTTGGGGATAACCCAGAATTATGGGTACAACTCGGTGAAGAAACACGTAGTACGAATCTTGCGATATTAGAGACCGTACAGGAACTGAAGAATGAAATGGCCCGAATACGGGAAGACAATGCACGTCTAACGATGGAACAAAAAGGATTTTAAAGAGTCTATCTAACAGGCTGAACCTACCACCAGCCAATCCTAGTATAGAACAACAGAGGTTGACAGAGGAACAAAACCAACATTCAGAACCTGAAAGGACAGAGGAGAGGGAAGAACGATCTGATAATGTGTCTGAACAACAAACTTCAAAACGGCAACAGGTAGAGTTGCAGGGAGAATTTCGTAAGATTAAACCCCCACACTTTGATGGAGAACAGGAAGAAGAAGCAGAAGCATGGTTAATAAACATGAACAAATATTTTCAGTTGTACGAATATGATCTTAACTTGAAGGCACGTTTGGCCATTTTCCAGCTATAGGGAAAAGCAACCCTGTGGTGGGAAGAAGTTAAGATCGTTAAAGGAGTAAGTGAACAGACCATAACCTGGGAGAAATTTCAGAAGTATTTTAAAGAAAGATATCTGACCGAGCGTTTTTACGACGAAAAGGCAAGAGAATTCCACGATTTAAGGTTAGGACAGCAGACTATGGACGAATTCGTCACCCGTTTCACTTCCCTGCTTCGTTATGTGCCATACATTAGAGAAGAAAAAGCTAAGGTACAAAGATTTATTAGTAGTTTGCCCTTGTACATACGGGTTAGGATTGAATTTGACAATCCTAGAACAATGGACGAAGCGATCCGTAAAGCTAGGATTTGTTACCAGCAAAATAAGCAGAAAGGAGAAGTTTCGAACAAAAGATGAAATGATAAAAGAACTAACAAGACAACTGGGAACGGTAAAGGAAATCACAGCAGCGGAGGAAAATGAATTAGCAAGGGGCAGAACAGCAGAACCATACAGCGGGGCTCGTTTAAATCCAAGCCAACCGGTGAATCAAGAGTGGGTGAACATTCTACCAGATTGGATGGTGAAGGGGCAGTCAAACCCCCAATGCAGTGTTGGGGCTGCGGTGGACCCCATTACATCAAAAACTGCCCACAGCGGAAGGGAACCGAACAAGTGTCCCAAAACCATGAATCATCAACAGTTGGTGATGTGGGACGTAGCATGCCAAGGATCAATGCAGCCCTGGACGATCGTCAGGCGGAGTACCAGCCAACTATGGTGGAATTCAAAGGTAAAATCTCAAACCTCTCTGTAACTGTTCTAATAGACCCGGGAGCCACCTTAAGTTATATTGGTCCAAAAGTAGTGGAGTGTTGTAAATTGCAAATGGTTAAATTCAAGAATCCATGGTTGGTACAACTAGCCACCGGGGCCAAGAGACGAGTGCTGGCAAAAATTAATAATTGTCCTTTATCAATAGCAGGGCAGCCAGTAATAGCAGATTTAAACGTACTTCCTCTTGGCTCATACGATGTTCTAATTGGTATGGACTGGTTAGAAAAACATTGGTCATTAGTGAACTAGAAGACAAAAACCATTTTCTATAAAAATGAACTTGGTGAAAGGCAGGAATTGCAAGGAATTAAATGACCAGTGCAGATTCGGCCAATAATAGCGTCCCAGTTGGCGAAATGTCTGAAGAAGGGATGCCAAATTTATGCCATACAGGTAGGCTATGTTGATTCCAAGGCTAAAACAACCATGCTGGATAACATCCCTGTTATTCAGGAATTCGCGGATGTATTTCCGGAAGAAATTCCCGGATTACCACCTAAAAGGGACATAGACTTTACCATTGAATTAATACCAGGGGCAGCACCGGTATCACGAGCACCGTATAGAATGAGCGTGCTTGAGCTAACAGAATTAAAAATGCAGCTACAGGAATTGCTAGACAAGCATTATATTTGCCCCAGTGTATCTCCATGGGGAGCCCCAGTGTTATTTGTCAAGAAAAAGGACGGAACCCTTCGAATGTGTATAGATTACTGTAAACTGAACAAGTTGACAATCAAAAATAAATATCCTCTACCTCGGATCGATGAGCTTTTCGATCAGGTGAAAGGTGCCACAATGTTTTCCAAAATTGATTTGCGCTCGAGTTACCACCAGATTATAATCAAAGAGGAAGACATTGCTAAAACAGCTTTCAGAACAAGGTATGGGCACTATGAGTTTGTGGTGTTGCCATTTAGTTTGACCAATGCCCCTGCCACTTTCATGTGTTTAATGAACAACGTGTTTCATCAATTTTTGGACAAATTTGTGTTGATATTCATCGATGACATATTGATATATTCTCGCTCTAGGGAAGAGCACTAGGAACATCTCAGACAAGTACTACAAACCCTCCGAGAGCATCAACTGTATGCTAAATTTAGTAAGTGTGATTTCTTCAAAGAAGAAATACAATACATAGGCCATATAATCACAAAAGAGGGGATTGCAGTGGACCCAGAAAAAATCAGGACCATAATGGAATGGCCTGTACCAAAAGACGTAGCAGATATCAGGTCCTTTATGGGATTAGCTGGTTATTATAGACGGTTCGTGGAAGGTTTTTCTAGAGTAGCATACCCCATCACCTCCTTACAAAAAAAAGGAAGGGCATTCAAATGGACCCCAGATTGTCAACAAAGCTTTGAGCAGCTTAAGCATCTACTCACCACAGCACCCATTCTGAGTATAGCTGATCCTAATAAGGACTATGTGGTGTGCACTGATGCAAGCAAGGAGGGAGTGGGGGGTGTATTAATGCAGGAAGGAAAAGTGATTGCGTACGAATCAAGGAAGCTAAAGGAACATGAGCAAAAGTATTCTGCTTATGATTCAGAATTAGCAGCTATCATATACGCACTAAATATGTGGCGACATTATCTCTTGGGGAGGAAATTTTTATTACTCACAGACCATCACAGTTTGACCAGTTATTTCAGCCAGCCCACTCTAAATGCGAGACAGGCACACTGGGCAGATTTTCTAAGTGGGTTTGACTTCGATATTAAGCACTTGAAGGGGAAGGAAAACCGGGTGGCTGACACCTTAAGCCGGAAGGTACAATGTGTGTACGAACTCTCTTCTAGTGAATGGAAAAATCCCTTAAAGAAAATGATAAGAAATACAGCAGAACAAGATGCTAAATATCCGCAAATTAGACAGCAAATACAACAATCTATCAATGAGGGAAATCAGCAAGAATATGAAGTGGATAAAGATGGAATGTTGTATTATAAAAAGATACTGTATGTACCCAGTCCAAGCAGTCTTAAAAATTTGATTTTAGATGAATTTCACATCAGCCACTATGCGGGACACCCTGGTTATCAAAAGATGATCACTGCGTTTCGGAAAGAGTATTATTGGCCAGGAATGAAAAAGGATGTAGCTGAATATCTAGCTCGGTGTTTAGAATGTCAACAAATTAAAGCAGAGCATCAGCACCCAGCGGGATTACTACAACCCCTACCAATTCCGGAATGGAAATGGGAAACCATTTCTATGGATTTCATAACGGGGTTACCTCGGACAAAGAAAAGCAATGATTATATTATGGTGGTGGTAGACAAGTTGAGTAAAGCAGCACATTTCATACCCATGCAATACACATTCAGAGCTGTACAAATTGCCCACATTTTCATGCAGAATGTGTTCAAACTGCATGGACTTCCGAAGATAATAATCTATGATCGTGATGTGAAATTCACATCAGCTTTCTGGAAGACATTATTTACCGAATTGGGGACACAACTGCATTTCAGTATAGCTTACCACCCCCAGACCGACGGTCAAACAGAGCGAGTGAACCAGGTGCTTGAAGATATGTTAAGAGCCTATGTAATGCAGAAACCAACACAGTGGGAGGAATATTTACACTTGGTAGAATTTGCATACAATAATGGATACCACACTTCATTACAGATGAGTCCCTTTGAGGTTCTGTATGGGCAAAAATGTCGGACACCCTCAAGCTGGGGTGGACCTGAGGAAAAACTGAGATTAGGACCAGAGATGCTCCAGGAAATGGAAGATATGGTCAAAAGGGTACGCACTAATTTAAAAGCTGCACAGGACAGAAAAAAGAACTTCGCTGATCGGAAGAGGAGGTTCAAAGAATATCAAGTTGGTGACCATGTCTATGTGAGGATCCAAGTCAGGAAAAGTACATTGCAGTGGAGCGGGTGTGCCAAGTTGGCACCCCGATATTATGGACCATTCCAGATCTTGGCAAGAATTGGACCAGTAGCTTACTGGCTTGTCCTGCCAAGCCACATTTGGGTCCATAATGTCTTCCATGTTTCGGTATTAAAAAAATACGTTTACAATCCTAAACATGTGATCAGATGGCAGGACATACAGGTAAAGACTAATATAGATAGACCCAACTCAAAGTTATAAATTAAAGAAACTAATTGGAATATTGTTGATGCAGGTCGAACCAGAAGGAGAAGTCTTAGTCGAGCCACTGAGCATCCTCGACCGGAGAGAAGTACAGCTGCGGAAGCGAGTTATTACCCAAATTAAAGTGCAGTGGAAGCACTTTGGGCCTGATGAGGCCACTTGGGAAGATGAAGAGCTTGTAAGAAAAGCTTACCCGGAATTATTCATGACGAGAGGACATCGGGACGATGTCCAATCTCAGGAGGGGGAGATGTAATACCCCGGACAAGTAAATATTTTGATGTAATTAATTGTTTTACTATATTTAATTGCAAACCAAGAATGAGGATTATTTGAATTAACAAATGATATTTTATTTAATGAATGACCATGGAAACATGTCTTCAAGTTTTCTTTTTTTTTTTTAAAGAAAAGGGAGACTGACAACTTCCGAGGAGGGAAGTTGGGAAATTAGGCGTTTGCTGGAAAACAACCCTAACTGCTCTCCCCAACTGAAAACACCTCGAGAAAAGGAGGTAGGGGGAAGGAAAAATGGGCAGTAAGGGGAACAAAAAGGGAAGAGGTTGCGAAGTCTGGTAAGGACCAGATCGTAAACACTCAGTACGAAGTAAACTTGCAGAGGTTATTGACCTGGCAAGGGAGCTTGGGGGGAGATGTCGTCGAGAAGGACATATCTCATGGTTGGGCGGATAATAGTTAGACAGTAACAGGTACAATCTGGTAAAGTGTAAAGGTTGCTCCTGACAGGAAACAAGTAAGTGGCCTCTCCTGGAAGTCATTATTTTTCAGATATTGATAAAAGGCTAACCTGGATGTGTTTGTGTTGAACATAAAAGAAAGAAATAAAAACATAATTCCTGTGATGATTAAATTCTGGAACTACAGTACAGAAGACAGAATTCTAAATATAGTTACAAAATAACGAGAATAACAGTATTCTTCTTTCTGGAAAAAGAGTAAGAAAATCAAGAAGTTCGTGATATACATATAAGTACCAGAAAATAAATAACATTATATTCTCCAGTTTTTCAGTAGGAGACAAAAGAGTTCTGTATATCTGTCTGTAATTATAAATATAGAAATTCCTGTACATTTGAATGTAACTATGGATAAAGAAATTCTTGTATATCTGCAAGTAATTATATACATACAACAACAAAAAAGAAACGTACCAGATAAGAACAAACAAAGCATAGGTGGGTCATAGAGTCCTATTGGAACTGTGACTTAGCCTAATAATAACACGTATAACCAAATCGGTTTCAGGTACCTGTAAGCCACAACATCACCGTGTCACAAAGAGGAAGTACGGCCAAACCCTAGGCTATAGAAGGGTTTAATAAAATTACAAAAGTTTGTATGACAGAAACCAGACCACGATGGGTCGCATCTCGGTTGTTTTAAGAAAATTTTATTACAATGACCTGAGAGGTCAAACAGTAACAATGGTAAGCAAGGCTGCGAGGCAAAGGGAATTTTTATACATTCAAAGCAGAGAGGGTTTCAATTATTATCTCGTCATCCATCTAGTGATTAACCCGGCGGACCAGAGCGTCACCTCAGACCTTTGGCAGGAAAGGTAAAAGAAAACCCCCATAATGCAAATACATGGTTAAATATAACAATGCTGAACTCATGACTCGACTGAGGAGTCGTATCAGTCAGCGTACCCTCAGGGAGATAACCTGAGGATAGTTGGACTTGTAACTAAAAGAACCACCTAACAAATTAATAGGTTCGGAAGCGGGAGATCTTAATTCATATGTTGAGAAATTAAACTAACGAGAGAGACTTACTGTAATGATTAAGTCCGAACAACACTGCGAGTAGCAGGAGACCAAGTACAGGAATGGCCACGACCGTGGGTGACCTGCTAAGCCCTAGAGAATTAACCAATAAATAATATAATTGTGTCGACAAAAATCATGTAAAAAGAGCATATTGACCTTAAACCCCAATAATGATTTGACAATCAAAGGGGAAAGGTAAGTCGCATATAATCCATCCTATCAAGGCGAATTCAGAATATAGAATTGCATCGAAAATTACGATTTAGATAAGCATAGAACAAACATACATGATGGCAAAATATGCAGTGAGTATAAACTATGCGTCTATGATATATATATATTATTTCGAACCATAGAAGATAGCTTACAAAACTATAGGTCTATCTCACAATGTACATAAAGATAACTGTCAGAATACCCAGAATCGTAACAACTTTATACATATACAGGTTTAGGTACACCGAAGGAAAAATACCCAACGTGGTCTTAAGTTTAAGCCACGAGGAGCCCTCGGTCCCCTTTAAAAAAAAATGAACTACAATAGAAACCCATATCAAAAGTTAAGAAAAACAACGGCCGCCGAGGAGGACTTCACATTCCAGGTCTGGAATGAAACCCTCGAGCGCCTTATGAATTACACAGCATCATACAAAGGCCCTTAACTCGGTGCTCTTACCCGGTATGCAGCGTTCAAGCCAAATATTTGAGCGAATCAGCAAGTTGGCAACCCCAGGTCGCCATTACATAAAAGTAACCTGCAAATTAAAATAATCCACAGTGCGATGAGCATAAATTCAACTGAGGAGGACTAAAGAACAACAACAAACGTATAACAAGCCTACAAAATAAAACGCAGTCGAGCTGGTCGTGTTGTATACCTGGTTGAAACGCAAAGAGGGCAGACAAGTCTCCACCCGATAACCCTCGCCGGATACCCTGGTTGCAGAGAGCAGCGTGTGCTCAGGGAAGCCAAATGATAAGGCCGAGCGCGAGAGGCGGTGGAGAACAAAAAAAATGAATGCCGTGCAGAACTGAACGATGGTATAGTTCCCGAGATCGCCATCTTCGAGGTGCTGCCTGCCGCGCCACGTCAACAAGGACATCGGAGCAATTAAGGCAGAAAAGCGCGCCATCAACCCAAAAATATCAGCATAAGTTACGGCAAGAAACTTCAGACAACTAATATCACAAATCCATAATTCAATTAACCGAAAAATGTTTAACGACGACAATCATCGGTGAGCGGGTTTGTAACCTGAGCCAACTTAAATGACCAGTGTTGCTAACCATCAAGTGCATAATTAATAGGTGCTAGATAGCTATGGTGCCGATAATATAATAACACATAAAAAAAAAATTACCGTGGCAATTAAAGTTTAGGAGTGTTACATATTGATTGATAAATGAAAAAGTAAAACACAATATCAACATTGATTTATATATTTAATATGCGTGTAAAAATGTTATAAATATCATTTTATTTATAAAACATTGGAAAACAAAAATGTTATTTTAAATAAATTTACTTTAAAAACTATTTTAATTTAAATATTGATAATACGTCATTAATGTGATACATATAAAAGTGAAAGCAACATGATATTGATTGATAAATGAAAAAGTAAAACACAATATCAACATTGATTTATATATTTAATATGTGTGTAAAAGCTGCAGTTAAGACTTTACTGTTAGATTTAATTTTTGGGTTTTCCTAATTTCTTTAAACCCTAACCAAGATCTACTCCTTTGTAAGAAATTGAAAATAAAGCACAGCGGAACTTACTTTCCATCTTCTAAAGCTCCTGGTCTTGACTTGAGTTATTGGCTCTTGAATCCTTCCAAGAGCTTGCAATCCTTTTCTCTGGCTATCCTAGATAGAGTATTAAGTCTTCAATGGAGCAGACAATTTTCTG